>PVJC01054477.1:0-10490 GCA_004026665.1 Murina feae | reverse complement strand
GTTTCTTTTACATATTTTCACACATTTTTTTTAAGTGATTGCTCTGGGTGTTATAATTAACATCTAAAGTTAAAATAATATAATTTAAAGTAATATCAACTTAATTTGTATAGCATATGAAATTTTTGCTTCAAAAAAGCTCCATTCCATCCTCTGTCTTTTGTGCTATTATTTTCACACACACACACACACACACACACATATTACTTGTATTATTTTATACATTATAAGCCCATCAACAGTTTTATAATTGATTATAGTTTAATGCAGTTGTCTTTGAAATCAGGTAGAAGAGTTACAAATGAAAAATAGATTTATACTGTCATATATTTACCTATGTAGTTATGTTTCTTTATGTGGACTCCAGCTACTGTCTAGCATCCTTTTATTTCAGCCTGAAGGACTCCCTTTACCATGTCTGCTAGGCACATACTCTCTCTTTTCTATTTTCTTGTAATAACTGAATTTCTCTATTTTGAAGGACAGTTCTGTAGATATAGAATTTTTGGTTGATATTTTTTTTCCTTTCAGCATTTTGAATATGTCATCCCACTGCCTTCTGACTTCCATAGTTTCTGATGGAAAGTCAGCCATTAATCTTATTGAGGATTTCTTGTGGGAGCCCCTTACACATCCAGCATGGTTCAGGGTTCCTGTTCAGGGTTCGAGTTCTGGAGGAAGCCACACACCAAATGAACAGAGAGAGACTAGAAGAGAATCAATTTGGAAACTGGGTGACAAGGCGTGGAGTCTACATCTAGTGGGTGAGACTGGTCACTGGTGTCTGGGCCTCACCAGCCTTTTATTGAGGCTCTGGGAAAACACCCATATCCTTAGGCAGGAAATTCCAAGCAAGAATTTACATGTAATTAACAAGTGGGGGTTTGCTGTAATTAACAATGTTTCAACTTAAACAATGGGTGCATAGCTCTGACCTTTCAGAGCAACCAAGTTTGGTGAAAACAATCAGTTTCCAACATCAAAACTATCAGTTTCCAGCAATTCCTTGTATGTGAAGAGCTATTTTTCTCTTTTTGATGAAGTGTCTTAGGTTTTCTATAGTTTGACTATGATTTGTTCAGGTATAGATCTCTTTGTTCTTATTGCACTTAAAATGTTTGGAGCTTCTTATATGTGTAAATAAATGCTTTTCATCAAATTTGGGATGTCTTTAGACATTATTACTTCAAATATTATTTTTTCTCTTTTCTCTCTATTGTCTCCTTCTGAGACTCACATTGTATTTATGTTGGTACACTTGATGTTGTTGCACAAATTGTTGAAGCTTTGTTTATTTTCTTTTTTCTTCTTTCTCTTTTTAAGACTAGATCATCTTAATTGACCTATCTTGAAGTTTTCTGGTTCTTTCTTCTACATGTTAAAGCTTCTCTGGTAAATGTGTCATTTCAGTCATTGTAATTTTCAACTCCAGTATTTTTATTTGGTCTATTTTTATCATTTCTGCCCTTTTATTGATATTCTGTATTTTGTGAGACATCCTTCTCATTCTTTTTTTTTTTAATTTTAGTTCTTTACACATGATTCCCCTTAATAATTTGAAGATATTTGTAATTCCTGACTTGAACACTTCATTTAGCAAATCCAAAATCCAGGTTTCCTCAAAGACAATTTCTATTGACAGCTTTTGTTTTTCCCTATGTAGTGGTCATTCTTTCTTGTTTCTTTGTGTATGCCTCATATATTTTTGTTGAAAAACAGGGAACTTTAAATTATATAATGTAACAACTCTGTAAATTAGATTTCCCCCACCATCCTCAAGATTTGTTGTTTCTTTTTGTTATTTTTGTTGTTGTATCTGCTGCTATTGTTTGCTTGCTTAGAGACTTTCCTGGAATTATTTTGTGAAGTCTGTGTTCTTTGTTCTATGCAGCACTAAAGTGTCCGTTAAGTTTGCTTAGTAGTCAGCTAATCATTGAACAGAGATTTCTTTAACTGCCTTGAACCAATAGGTTTCTTATCCTTTGCCAAGGAGGTGTGCATGTGTTGTGTGTGTGCGCGCATTGGGGCAATACTTCACATCTTGCTTTTCAGAGCCTTCAGATTAGACAGAGTTGAGAGATTTTTGGTTATCAAGAAAGCACTGCATATGCACATTGTTTTTTATATCTCCAGGAACATTTTGGAGCTTTCATTTAAGTTTTTTGGGTTTTTTTGAAAGCCTCTTGTTTGTCCCAACTGGTATTGCTGCCTCAGGCAGCTGTGATGTTAAGAAATTGTTGCTGATTGGTTTTGACAAGCAACCTGGGGATAGAGGCTTTCTCAGTGTCTAAGTTATGAAGTCAAATAAAGATAAACCTCTTGAATAGGACTTTTCTAGGGAGTTGCCAGATGGTCAAACAGTGACAATTCTCTTGGGACTTTGGGGACAAGGGCGGGAGGGGGGGGTATTCCAAATCCATTATGCTTCCTCCAGTGGCTGCTAGATTACTATTTTCCACAGCTATCATAGTTATAAAGCCATTGGTTTTTCAGGCTACTGCAGAACTGGGGTAAAGCAGATATAAATAGGGCATGTTAAAATGCCACAAAGCTTGCTGTTTTTATTGAAATTCAGCCATTTTGTTTGAGTAAATACTCCTCAAATTGCTACAAGCTTTTGATAAATTTCCACAGTTCTGAAAAAAATTGATTTTGATTTTTTTTCCCCCTCGGTGTTCTTGTTGCTTTTATAAAGGTGTGCATTTGAGAGATACTTGCTTTGCTGTTCTGGTAGGTCCTTACTCTGCTATTTCCTTTCTAGTTAACTAAGTGTTTTTATTGTTTTTGTCACTATTTTGAGGGAAATATTTTCCCCATATAGAGTTGACTTATATAGAAAAAACTCTTATACAGAGCCACCTTATCCAATTTATTTTCATTATATTTTTTAAAGTTTTTTAAAAATCTAGATAAATAACCATATTGTTAAAAATAAATAATTTTTCCAGTATTTACAACAATTACATTTTTTCTCATTTTATTGCATTTTCTAGAATCTACAAAACAATGGTCAACAGCAATGATGTGGAAAAGTTGCTGTTTTATGACTGATTTTAATAGCAATGGCCTAATGGTTTACATGTTTAGAATAATTTTTGCTGCTTCTAATTAATAATTTTATTACATTTATCTTTTCAACAATGAATGTTGAATTGAATTGAGCTCATGGTTCACAAAGTTTTGTGAAGCTTTTAAATTTAGGTATTAACATTACTCTGGGCTATTACTTGAAGGTAACTTGTGAAGTGTCTCATAACCTTGAATTACTTAGGCAGTCAGATGAATTATAAATTGAGATGTTACAATAGGGAACTTGGAGAAGGCTAGAGAATATACCCATGTTTTAACAGAAACTTTCTGAAGGTAAAATTTCTACCTGAATTGTTTGTGACATTAATGCCTCTACTTAAGTGAGGTAGGGAATCCAAGGCATATGATAAGGAAGGGAATCCCTGTGTCTGATGTACTGGAAGAGGGACAGCTATTATTCTTGCTGTAGAGTCTCTCATGTATTATCTGAAACCCAGGACAATCAATTAATTGAATGGAGTTAACACTGGAACTCTTAATTCCTAAAGGTGGCTTCTTCCTGTAACCCATGCTAACCCTTCTCATGAAAAAGGTAACTTCTATTTTTTACCTTCTTGGCTCCTCATCTTTTTTTTTTTTTTTAATATATTTTATTGACTTTTTACAGAGAGGAAGAGAGAGGGATAGAGAGTCAGAAACATCGATGAGAGAGAAACATCAATCAGCTGCCCCCTGCACATTTCCTACTGGGGATGTGGCCTCAACCAAGGTACATGCCCTTGGCCGGAATCGAACCTGGGACCCTTGAGTCCTCAGGCCGATGCTCTATCCACTGAGCCAAACGGGTCAGGGCTTGGCTCCTCATCTTGATTCCTTTTTCATTTTATTCCATTTGGAATTCAAAATAAAATTCCAGAATTTTTGCCTTGAAATTGACCTAAAAGCCACTTGAATCCTCAGGCCTCCCACTTATAACTAACTAGGAACATCAGGCATTGAGACTCAGCAACCCACCTCAGAATCCTGAGATGTTCCCTGCCTGGCCTCCAAATGACCTCCAAATATTGGCTCCAAAGGCTGCAGGTAGTTTATGAATGGTACATTTAAAAAATTGACTAATGTCAGATGGCATTCATTCTTTTATTATTATGTTTCACAAAAAATGTATCAAGCATAGGAGATACCAACCTCTTCCTCTCTGTATTTTCTTACCTTGTTCCAAAATATAGTTTTTCTGCTTTCTCAGAAGTGTTAGGGAAAGAGCTGCAATCCTTTTTAATTTCACCTCCCACTTGTTGTTTCTTATGGGCGGTAGAATGGTTTGCATGATTGCTATTTTAGAAAAAGAATTATTGCATTCATTTGGCCAAGTCCCTCCTTGACTTTTGTTTGGAATGATGTTGGCCACAGGAGATGTGCATTCTTTCCTTCTTTGTATTATAGATTAGCTGGAGCAGACCCTGCTTGTGGGTGTACAAGTTCTGCCTGTAACTTACTTCAATTTGGGAAAAGGGAGTGTGAAAGTGACTTTGACCTCTAATACAGGCTGTGTTCTCCAATCTAGCATTACCATAAAAAGCTGGTATTTGCGTTATTATCTGATTCCTGGATTGATATTTCTACAGTCCGGGAACTCAGAGGCAATAGGGATGTGATTCTCATTCTCAAACTTCAATTTTTGGTGTTATTCATTGTTAGGAAGTTAAAGAATTATACACATGGTCACTGACATCAAGAAATTTATAGCTTTGTAGTGGAGATAATACATTTACATAGATGACAATTCAAATGAGGATATTACCACAAATACTTTGAAATCATTTCTTGGCTTAAGGTTTTTTGTTTTTTGTTTTTCTTTATTGATTAAGGTATTACATATGTGTCCTTACACCCCCCATTGCCCCCCCACACCCCCCTGTTGTCTGCATCCATTGGTTAGGCTTATATGCAAGCATACATGTCCTTTGGTTGATCTCTCTTCCCTACCCCCACCCTCCCCTACCTTCCCTCTGAGGCTTGATGGTCTGATTGATGCTTCCCTATCTCTGGATGTGTTTTGGTTCATCAGTTTATGTTGTTTATTATAATCCACAATGAGTGAGATCATGTGATATTTATCTTTCTCTGACTGACTTATTTCTCTTAGCATAATTCCCTCCAGCTCCATCCATGCTGTTGCAAATGGTAGGAGTCCCTTCCTTTTTATAGTAGCACTAGGGGCCCAGTGCACAAAAATTTGTGCACTCGGTGGGGGAGGGGATGTCCCTCAGCCCATCCTGTGCCCTCTTGCAGTCTGGGACACCTCAGGTGAGGATGTCCACCTGCTGGCATGCCTGGCTAGCCTGGGTGAGGGGCTGAGGGCCATTTTCAGGCTGCCCACAGCCCCTTCAGGGTTCATGCACTGGGAGGTGGGAGGGCTGGTGAGTGCAGGCCTGGACGTTTCCCACCAGAGGGCCCACGATCGCACAAGCCTGGTGGGACCCCACTGCTGAGGGGACACACCAGGCGCAGAGCTGGGTGGTGAGCCAAGGGCGGACGCTGGTGCAGGATCCCTCAGTGGGGCCCTGCTACTGAGCGAACACACCCTGGGTGGAGCCAGGCAGCGGACTGGCTTTGGATGCTCCGCATTGTGCAGCAGACGCTCCTGCACACCCTGTGGAGGCCCCTGGGGGGTGGACAAAGGCAACGGACCCTGGACAGGTGCTCCCACACATCCCCGAGGAGGCCCCCGGGGCGGAACCAGGCAGTGGACCCAGGACGGGTGCTCCTGGACTCCCCCAGAAGGCCCCCGGGGCGGAGCCAGACAGCAGACCCAGGACGGTTGCTCCTAGACGCCCCACTGAGGCCCCCGGGGGGCGGAGCCAGACAGCGGACCCAGGATGACTGCTCCTGCAAGCCCCGTGGAGGACTGGCTCTCCCACACGCCTGGTGGAGGCCCCCGGGGGGCGGAACCAGGCAGTGGACCCAGGATGGGCACTCCTGGACACCCTGACGAGGCCCCAGGTTGGACCCCCCCCCCCACTGAGCTGACACACCCGGCACAGCTGTGCCGGCCGGCAGTGGAGGCTCCCAGTACAGAGCTGCCCTGCCAGCCTCCATCTTGGCTGGGTTAATTTGCATACAGCCGCTCTGATTGGCTAGTGGGCGTGGCTTAGGCATCCCGAAGAAACAGTCAATTTCAATATTATGCTTTTATTAGTTTAGATAGTATTCCATTGTGTAGATATACCACAGTTTTTTAATCCACTCATCTAATGATGGGCACTTGGCTTAAGGTTTTATGACAGAATCTGAGGATACAGAAATATGTTGTGGTTTCTGCTTTTAAGGACTATACAGTAAAATCTTCACAGAGAAAAGGGAACTTGACCTAGTCTTTAAAGGGTAGCATCTCAAAGGGCAAAGATAGGAAGATACGTCAGGTAGAGGAAATAGCATGAGCATAAGCTTGAAGGTAGGAATCAGAGCAAGCAGTTCATATTGATAGAGCTGGATGGATCTTTCATGAGAGCAGTGGGAAATAATTGGACTGGTATATTGGAGCTAGAGTGTGTGTTTTCTTCATTGCTGGCCTAATCGGAGTAGTGCCTGATGGTTAAGAGTCAGTGACCCTGGATTAAAAAAAAAAAAGGAAGGAGGGTTCTCAATAGAGGCTACACTCCTTAAGAGAAGGAAAATATTCCCAAAATATATACTTTCCTCTGTAAACTTACTCAGTATTCAATCACTGACTGACAAAGACTTAGAGATATTCTATTTTAACTTCTTTATTTTAAAAATGAAGAAAACGCTCATAGAGATGAAGTGAATATTCATATGAACATTAGGAACACATCTGAAAAACTTAAAAGTGATGTCACTATGTCCTGGCCAGTGTTCTCAGTGATTAGAGCCTTGGCCCACATACCTAAAGGGTCATGGGTTTGATTCCTGGTCAAGGGCATGTAATGGGTTGCAGATTCCATCTTGCACAGGGTCCATGAAGGAGGCAACCAATCAACATATCTCTCTCACATTGAAGTCTCTCTCTCTCTCTCTCTCTCTCTCTCTCTCTCTCTCTCTCTCTCCCTCCCCCCCCCCCCCTCCACCACCACCACCACCTTCCATCCCTCCCTTCCTCTCTCCTTCCTTTCTGCTCTATCTAAAATCAATGGAAATAAACCCTCAGGTGAGGATTAACAAATAACAAAAATAATGTTAATATGGAAAATTAATTCCAAGAAATAAGAGCAGAAATACCATCATCTTTGAATGAGAAAGGCAGATGTACTCTAGAATTTCACTAACACAATAGGCAATGAACTGTTTCAGAAACACAAACTAAACAGTATCTTACAAAGTGAGTGGGAAGATTCCTACTCCTTACATGTGTGGACACTGGTCTTTGTGAACCAGAGGGACTGAGTCACAGTAATTAGTAGATTATTGTTAGGTTATATATTTTTTTCATGTTACAGTCATGCACCAAAATGACTCTAAGGTTACCTTTCAACCCTCAGCAAGCCTTTAAAAGGTAAGAGACATCTTTTGTTGATGCCTGCTAAGATGATGGAAGGTACTGGAAAGGGTTACCATTATGAGTCTTAGTAGGGAACCTGCCTCCTAGGCCTTGTCAGACAGTGAGTTCCACGGGACAGGCAGGAACAAGATACAGAGGGGAACACCTGTGGGAAACAGAAGTAAACATTATATTAAGAATAATTAAATTAATAAAATGGACATTCTCCAACCCACTTCATCACTGAATATATAATGCACTGTGGCCAGAGGGAGAGTTTTAATGAGCACCAGACACCCCGAAACTAGGTGTCCAGAATCCAACACAGTTGATGCAAATTGCCAGGCCTTTGAGGTTGTCTAGACCTTCTTACGGATGAAAGTTGAGATGGGCTCAGCCTATAGTGCTCCTAAGCAAATGTCTTTTTTGCTTTTTTTTTTTTAACTGGTTTATTTATTCAAGTAGCCTACAATTCATTCATTGAAACTTTACAACTCAGCAGTTTTCAGTACTTTCACATATATCTGCAACCATCACCACAGTCAATTTTAAGGTAATTTTATTTCCTCAAGAAACCTCAGCTGGCGAGAATGAAATGTAGAATTACATATGACCCATATATACCATAAGGAATTGAAAGCAGGGACTCAAACAGATATTTGTATACCTGTGTCTGTACCAGCATTATCTGCAGCAGGAAAAAAAAAAAGGGTGGAAGTAATCGAAGTGTTCATCACTTGATGAATGGAAAAACAAAATATGGTATATACATATAATGGAATATTAATTATCCAGTCTTAAAAAGGAATGAAAGTTTAACTCATGGATGAACCTTGAAAACATTATGCTATAACCAATGGACACAAGACACTGGGGAGGGTGAGGGGAGGGCATGTGCTGTGGGGTAGGGGAGGCTGGAGGAAGGTCAATGGGGGTGGTGGTGGGGAAGGAGACATATGTACTACTCTCTGTAATACTTTAAACAATAAAATAAAATAAAAAAGAAAACATATGCTAAGTGAAATAAGCCAGTCACCAATAACAAATCCTATATAATAAAAGCCTAATATGCAAATTATTCTACAGGGAGTTCTGCTTGCTATGATATATGCTGACCACCAAGGGGCAGCATAGAACATGGAGGGTGTCAGCGACATGGCGCTGGCAGTAGGCAGCAGTGGAGGTGCTGCTGGCCCCAATGGGGCCTGACAAGAGCAGAACTGCAGTGGGATGGTGGAGCAGGTGAGTGGGTGGCGCCAAGCCAAGGCAGGTGCAAGCGGGGATCTCAATCACCCTGCCAATCACCCTGCAGATGGTGACAGGGGATGGGGCCACTGCCCGGCTCCCAGGAGCTGAGGGAGCCAGACTGGGGGAGGGGGCCCAGCCCTGATCTATCACCCTGTAGGCAGGATGGTGGAACAGGTGAGGGGGCAGTGCCAGGCCACAGCAGGGTGCCAGATGGGGCTGTGGGGCTGCAAGGCTGGGGACACAAACTGGGGCTGTGAGCCTGGGGGTGCAAGCTGGGGCCCAATCCCTGCAGGCCACCTTGAGGGACCCTACCTGTGCATGATTTCATGCACCGGGCCTCTAGTATTGTATAATTCCATTTATATGAGGGATCTAGAGTAGTCAAATTCATACTGAGAGAAGTAGAATGGTGTTTGCCCGGGGCTGGAGGAAGGAGTGAGGAAAATGGGGAGTTATTTTTTAATGGGTGCAGAGTTTCAGTAGAGGAAGATGAAAAATTTCTGGAGAGGGATAGTGACGATGGTTGCACAAGAAGTGTGAATGTGCCCAGCTGGCATGTTTTAGTGGCTGAGTGTTGACCTACTAGTATGAACACGCTTATGGTTCAATTCCCGGTCACGGCACAGGCCTAAGTTGCAGGCTCTGTCCTCAGTGTAGGATATCCAGGAGGCAGCTGATCAATGATCTTTCTCACTATTGATGTTTCTATCTCTTTTTTCCTTCTTCCTTCCTCTCTGAAATCAATAAAAAAATATTTTTTAAATATGTGAATGTGCTTAATGCTACAGTACTGTACAGTTCATAATGGTTCAATCAGTAAATTTTGTTACATATATTTTACCATATTTTTAAATTGATGGAATCAACCCTTCAGTCCACAGGCTGACACTCTATCCACTGAGCCAGTTAGGGCGCCATAATACTTTTAAAAGAAGGGGTATCATTTTAGGTCCTTGGGAGGAAAGAGCCTTTCTTGCCTTACTCCAACACAACTGAAGGTCATAGTGCAGAGAGGGTGTGGACTGCGGAGGCAGATTGGCTTCTTGCCTCCACTTGCAAGCCATGTGACCAACACACTCTACTTGTTCTCTGTTTCCTCACCTTGAAAATGAAAATAATAAAGCAGCATGGCTCAGATGTTGTGGAGCTTTCTTGCAATGGAACATTCTGTTAGACCACTGTAGAATAAGGTGACCAGATTTTAACATTGGTAAAGCGGGACACCATTGACTGGGGGGGGAAGGGGGTGTCTTTTTTTAAATTATTATTATTACTTAAAATATTACAAAGAGTAGTACATATGTCTCTTTTTTTCCCCCCTTGACCTTCCCCCATCCTCCCCTACCCCGACCGGGGGTGGGAGGGTGGGAGGGTGGGGGAGGAGGTTCTTGATTAAAAATATTGTCTATATGGAGCAACAAAAATTTTCATAGAACGCAAATATAGTATTGTAATATATTTTTTAAATTTTCAACATAAGTACAATTTACAAATATAATAAATAAAAACATTATGTATAGTATTATTTTATTCTTTGGCATATTTCTCATTTCAGTGAATTTTTTTTAGTAGATTGCTGTCGTTTAAAAGGTCATGAAATTTTTTCACAAGAATTTGTTAGATTGTATTTCACACGTAAAATGGCTTTCAAAGTCTCAACACTTAATTGTGATTTTTCTGATGTCCACACTTTATTTACTGTAGAAAAAAACAC
>PVJC01054476.1:0-10490 GCA_004026665.1 Murina feae | reverse complement strand
GTCCCCACAGGTGCCCCAGGGAACCTCAGAATTGAGTTCCAAGCCGCTCGGACAAGACAGTCACCTGGCATCTGGGTGGTTTGCAAACGTTTTACAGGTCAGGGCTGGGTTCCCTTCTCATGCCTGCTCCTCTCGCTCTCCCAGACCTTCTGGAGGGACGGTGGCATCATGGAGCCCAGGGGGAGCAGACTACCATGGCCCCTGCCCAAGCAGAGTTCACCCAGCATGCAATGCTGCTCAGCAGACCAAGCTGCCCACAACCCAGATGGAGGCAGGAAGCAGCTGTGCCTCAGGCCACCTGAGCGGGAGAGGGAAAGCCTCTGAGGCAGGTAACTAGCTGGTGTAGAATCCATGCAGTGGCAGGTAGGCAAGGGGATGGGCTACAGTTAGGGGTGGGCTTGGCACGCATGGATGGGTCCTGTGGATGCAAGAGAGCCTAGATTAGGGGTGGGGAGCCTTTCCTTCTGCCAAGGGCCATTGGATACGTAGAACATCACTCGTGAGCCCGCAAAATTATCAACTTTAAAATTCGCCCGCTAACTTTGACCAAACATTTCATTACCTCGCCCCTCATGCCTTGGCAGGGCCACCAAATCATCTCTCGGGCCTTATGCAGCCTGCAGGCCTGACGTTCCCCACCCCTGGCTGAACCTGTGTCATTCACCTTCACTCTGACCAGGTGGCGATCATTACCAGCTCTGTTCCTGGAATGTAGTCGGCTATTTGCACCCTAGCACTAATGGGGAGGGCAGGGCGGGGAATGCTGTATATAACAGTGATTTTTAAGAGCAAATAGTTTTACATTCTGATCATTCTTTTTCTTCTATACTTCCTACTTTTTTCCATGTGTAAGAAATCCGTGCCACACATAAAGACACTATGATTCTGTTCTGGTTTCTTCTAGGAGTTTTATTTTAGAGTTAACATTTAGTCCTGTGATACATCATGAATTAAATCTGATATGCTGGTGAGGCTGGAGGTTTTCTAATATATCCAGTTGTTCCAAAACTATCTGTTGAAACGTATCCTTCCTGCACGGGATTGCTTATCCACCTTTGTGAAAAGCCCAGTGACCATATAGACACAGTTCTGTCTCTGCACTCTACAGTTCCTCAGATCTATTTGTTCATCTTTACATCAGTACCATACTGTCCTGACCACTGTAGCTTTGTGATACATGTTGAAGTTATGGAGTATTGCCCCTCCCAATTTGCACTTATTTTTCCAAATTGTTTTGGCTATAGTAGGTCATTTGCAGGGAAATATACATTTGAAACCAGATTTTTCACAAACTTACCACAATGAAACTCGCCTACTTGGACGTTGGTTGAGGTTGCATTGCACTAGATCCATAAATCAATTTGGAGGAAACTAAAGAACATTGACACTTTTTCAATTTCCATTTCTGATTGTTTAAGAACATAGATTTCTAGAGGCCCAGTGCATGAACTTTTGTGCACTCAGGGGTGTCCCTAAGCACCTAGAGGCCTGTACCCTCTCATTTTCTGGGACCCCTTGGGTAGGATCCCTAGGACTGGACTGAGAACAGGGGCCTTCCTTCCCCCAGCTGCAGGCAGCTGGCCCCACCCAGACTACAGCCACTGCTTTCCATCGGTGCAGCACTACACCCCCCCCACCCCCACCCCGGCCGGGCGACCAGTGGCCTCCATCTGCAGGCAACAGGCTGGGATGTGATGGCTTGGTTGGCCTGGGCCTCCCTCTTTCTTGGCTGGGGGCCGGGGCCAGCCCTGCAAGGGGTTGTCTGGCTACCTGATTGCCCTGTACTGCTGGTCTGCCTACCTGACCACCCCTAACCATTCTGTCTGCCTGCCTGATTGCTCCTAACTGCTTGCTTGGGGGCAGGGCCAGCCCGAGAGGGGCTATGGTGGTCTGGTCTCTGGTCGTTGGGGTTGTGACACCTCTCACCTTTTATTATATAGGATAATTAAATTTTGTATATTTATCTTATATCCTGCAACCATGCTAAACTCACTTAACCCTCTGGTAGACACTCTCAGATGTTCTAGAAGTCATCTCTGGAAATAGTGTTACACTTGATCTTAGCCAAAAGGCCAAGACGTGATTCTTCATTTATGGGGCCTTTTTGTTTTTGCTCCACTGCACCGGCTAGAACCTCCTACAAAATGTTCAGAAGCAATGGCACTGGACATCCTTGTACTCAGCTTGTTAGAATGCATCCACTCACCATGATGTTTGGTAAGGTGTGTGTGTGTGTTTTTTTTAATGAGCTTTATCAAACCAAGGAAATTCCCTTTAAATTATAATTTGCCTAGAGCTTTTATCATAAATTAGTAAATTGTCAAACCCACCTTCAGCATCTACTAATCGCATGGTTTTCTTCATGTACTGATATGGTAAATTGTATTAGTTGGCTTTCAAATGTTCAATCTATCTTATTGAGATAAACTTATTTGAATAAGATGTATTAATAATCCCTTTTAATAGATTTGACTTGTTAGAACTTTGTTTAATATTGTTATGTTGATGTTCAGGAAGAATAACTGTCTGGTTTTCCTTACAATATCTCTGTCTGGTTTATGGATCCCAACAATGTTGGTTGGCCTCATAGATGGAGTGGGAAGTATTCTTTCCTCTTCAGTTTCCTGGCAGAGGTAGTGTAGAATTGCTATTATTTCTTCCTTGAATAAACGGTAACATTTACCACTAAAGTGATTTGGCCGAGAGTAATCTTTGTGAGATTTTAAACTACAAATTCAATTTCATAAATAGGGCCATTTAGGTGTTTTCTTTCTTCCTGAAGTGAACTACGATATTTTGTATCTTCCAAGGAATTTGTGCTCATTTCATCTACATTTAGAATTTATTGCCATAGTTGTTCATCATATTTGTAGAGTCCGTAGTGGTTTTACCTCCGTCATTCTTGGCATTGGTCATTTCTTTCTCTCTATCCTGTTCAGTGTAGACAGGCGTGTGAATTGTTTTTGAGCTTCTCAGAGAACCAGCTTTTGGTTTAAATGTTTCTGTGACTTTTTCCCAATGTCATTGACTTCTGCTTTACCTTTGTTATTTCCCTTCTTCTGCTTATACTTTTACTAGAGGCCCGGTCACGAATTCGCGCGGGAGGTTGGCGGGCCAGTCCCGCCCCTGATCGGGCTGTGGGTAGCCAATCCATGGCGGGTCCGGTGGTGTGATGAAGGGAGAGCCCCCACAGACACTGACTCTGCTGGCACTTTGACCTTGGAGTTCCCAGTCTCAATGAATGTTTCATCAGCCACCTGGTCTATGTGCCTCGTTAGGCAGCCTGAGGCCCTAGCACAGTAGGTAGAGTCTGTATCTCCTCAGAACTCTGTGTGTATCACGCTTAGACGTGTAAAAATATAGAGTTTTCATCTGAGGTCCCATTTACCTTCACCTCAGCGGCTATCGCAGCACAGGGCCTTCAGGGCTCCATCACCATGTCCACACCAACTGCAGAGGGACAGATGCCTCTTCCCATGGCCAGGGTCAAGCAGGAGCAAAAGCAGCTTCCCAAAGGCCTAGAACCCAGGACTGCAAGGCCCGTGAGTTCTCACTAAAGAACTGGGTGCATGTGTGTGTGCGCGCGTGTGTGTATACGTGTGTGTCTGCATGTGAGTGTTTGTATGTGTCCGAATGTGAGTGTTTGTATGTGTATGCATGTGATTCTGCGTGTGTGTCTCCATGTGAGTGAGCACATGTGTGCATGTATGTGTGCACGTGCATGTTGTGTGTGCAGGTGTGTGTGTGTGTGTTGGGTAGCTATAAGCTGTGGGTATGGGGAAAGGCTCCTTTGCCTGGGCCTAGTGGTGTCAGGGCCCGGGAGGTGGAGGGTGAGTTCTGGATAAGTGGGAGGCCATTCAAGCTGGATGCAGCCCTGTGCTGCCTGAGTCCCCTCTCTCACTGCTCTGCTCCCTCCCTGCACCTCGGGTCAGGGACAGAGAGCACCCAGAGGGGAGCCCGGCCCTGGGGAGAGAGTGCAGCGTGGCCGGTCGTGAGGACATGGGTGGGTCCTGGACCCTGAGCACCTGAGCTCGGCCCAGAGGGTCCTGGGGGTGAGGTGAGGGGAGGACACTTTCCCAGGGACAGGGTTCTGTTGGGCTTCGGATGGTCAAGGGCAGTGCACCCTGCAGACCCCATGTCTCAGCCACGAGTTCTGTACTGAACGCCTGTGTCCCAGCCTGTGAGCCTCGCAGTGTGAGGGGAGGCTCCTAAAGTCCCTATTTGAGTCAGTAACCAAAGAGAGCATTAGGTGTGCAGGCGCTTTATTGACATGAACATGTGGGGGAGGTTTCAACAATTGTCTTGCAGTTTCAGGGTTAAAAGTCACGGAGGGGAGCTAAGCTGTGGGTTCTGCCATGGAGAGTCGCTGTCTGGCCATTCTGTCTTCCGAGGAGAGGTCACGTGGGTCAGTAGGAGGCACACTGCTTGCTGTTGTACATGGCGTCCTGGAAACAGACGACAGAGAATCACTCACACCCCCGCTCCCCCACAGGCCTTCCTGGAGCACAGGCGTGGCCTCTCCTGGTTTCCTGGCTGTGTCCCCCACGGAGAGAAGTGGGCTGGGGTTCAGCCATAATTCTTCCCTTGTTCTGTCGCTCAGGGGGAACTTCCTGATGCCAAGGACACACTGCTTCCAGACCTGGTCCCACTGGGGCCCTGGGAGCCTTCACCTGCGCGTTTCCTCTGCTTTGAGAGAGGTCTCCCCTGCCCCTGCTGTGTTGCCACTTCTCCGTGTCTCCGTCCCAGCAGGAGCCCGTGTGCATCTGGGGGGCTGCAGGCCACATGTGCTCGTGGCCACAGGACTAAGGAGACACACACTCGAGGGGTTTGTCTAACCTCCATTTGCAAAGAGAAAGGCCATCACCTGCCATTGCAGGGCTGCTAATGGTTTCAGGTGTAATTATGGTAAATGCCTGTCCCATTCATAGCACCCTTTCACCTTTTTCAATGGACAGTTTAGTCGCATTAAGGTCCCAACCTCCAGGGCCTTCTCCTCTCGCTCAAGTGCAGCTCCAGGCCCTGAGCGTCTCCCACTCCCCACCCTCCCCTGGAAGCCACGCTCTGCCTCTGTTCCTCAGCGACCGGCCACTGCACACGTCGCAACATGTCCTTCCCTGACGCGCTTGTTTTTATCACGGCTCCTGCAGATTCCCCAGCTTGTCAGACACCTGTGTCACAAAGCTCCTAGTTCTGCAGATGTTCATGTCTCTGCCGTGGCAATATTTCTCTAGTGCTGCCCTGGACTGTTTGCAATGGGCGGTTTGGGGAGGGAGGGAACGCCAGGAAAATCTGAACCGTATCCGTTCTAAGTAGAAAGAACGTCTCGTTGCTTATGCTGACTTTTGTTTTCCACAATTCCACCACCCATGGCGGGCTCATAGCCAAGGGTCCCCCTGTCACTCATGCCTTCCTTCATGCCCAGGACATTCAACCATTTATTCCAGCAAACATGGCTGCTGCAAAGGCCACTGGGAATCCTGTTCCTGAGAGGTGGGATCTGCCTGACAGGTAACTTTCTGCTCTTTAGGAAATTCTTTAAAACCCTTTCCTATTTGTGTTTATCACACGTCAACGTGAGGGTCCTCTTGAGAATCCGATGTTTCTGGGCTGAAGGGTAGGCAAGCCTTTGCCCACCCACTCTCATCTCGTGGCTTTTCTTATGTGTCACTCACTAAAGACTCCACCACGTGAGCAGGCAAACCAGACCCGGCCCCCTGCGTGGCTTTCTGGTTGTCAGCAGCCAAGATCACTGAGATTACACGAAGCGTGATCAACACTTGCTTTTCAGAAGTTAGTAGCAAACTGAGAGCCCGCTTGTCCCTGGCCGGTGCTACAGAGCGGGTAGGAAGAACCCGACATTACCATCATCACGCCGAAATTGTCCAGAGTGCTGTTGCTCTGGCTGAGGAAGCATTGCTTAAACTGCCGGAGCAGCTGTTCAGTGGTCTCGCCCGGTATGAACTCTTTAAGGCTTTCGACGTATTCATCCTTGCTCACCGAAGGATCAATGGTGTTAGAGATCACATCCTCCATAATTGCACAGCCAGAGCCTGGGAAGAAAGCAAACAGAACCAGGCTCAGTCCCAGAGGACCAACTCCTTGCCGGGCATAACCGTGACCATTATCATCTTTTTACCTCCCAGTAGAGACAGACATTCAGAGAGATTATGGGCGAAGGTCCGAGTCCTCAGTTCTGGGAGAGCAAACTTGGGTCTAGGATTTTCTCTGAGTCGCAGACATCTGCCTCCTTGTCCCCCTCCCAACCCAACACCCCCAGCTCCCTGGCTTCCAGCCCAGAGAGCCAAACACGACGGCGCCTTGAGGAATGGAGACACCAGAGAAATGAGGTGCTCCGGCCTGGGTCTTGGGGAGCAGGAGGTCCGCCACAGGGAGCCCAACACCAACCTCCCCCCAAAGCCTCACCCTGTCAGCACTCACCGGCATAGCAGTACAGGGGGAGGGCACTCAGCATGAGGACTATCGCCAGCTTCATGGCTCAGGCAGCTGCTGTTGGCTGGTCACTGGGAAGTGGCAGGGAAGAAGGTCTCACTTTGGAGGTGAGAGCCCAGACTCCTCCTTTTATTCTCCTGGCGGCCACTTAGTCCCTCCCACAGAGGATGGAATGAGTCACAGGATGGACCTGGCATTGAGCCCAGAGAGGACAGCGAGAATCATCTAGAACCCAGCCCACCTGTGGTCTGTTTGTAGAAGCCAAGAAGACAAAGCTTTAAAAAATCTCAGAATTTTCAGAACTGCAATCATGGTAATGACATTAGCTGAAATTCATGCTGAAGTGCTTGCGAGATAAAACAAATTACAACATTGTGAGTCTGTGTTGTCATTCTTGTTTTATTAATATTTGGTCCTCATTTATCTCTTCCTCCTCCTGCAGCACTTCCTCCCCCCTCTACCTGTCTCTCCTCCCCCCGCCCCGCCCTACTCCCCCCAAACTCCTCACTCCTCTCTTTTTTCTTCTGCTTCTTCTGCAAAGTACAGAGATCTACACATCCTGTTGCTGTGCCTCCTGCTTCCCCAATCACCTGGGCTGGGGTCATACCACCCAGCGCCTGTGGAGGGCAGGCTTTCCTCGCCCATAGACTAAGTCAGGTGCCTTGTGTTGGACAATAGCAATAGGTTCTTCCCATTGGTTGAAGGTTGTTTGTACAAAGCCTATCTCATTAGTTAAGACAATTTTATAAATTTAGTTTTAAATTAATGTAGAGTTACATTTTGTTCAGTTTCTTAGCTTTGGGGTTTTCTTCCACTGATTCAGTAGATGATGTGGAAGTAGAATTACTGCTGCTTAAGGGAGGCAGAGCTGGATGGTGGGGTGATATCTGGGCGCGTGCAGATGTGGATTTGCATCTTGGATGCCACCGCTAACCCTGAAGTGTCCTTGGTAAGATAGTGCTGGTTGTCCTGCACATCCTTTCCTTCGTTTCTACAATGAGCATCAATGACACCAAGGCTGCTTTTGTAAGAAAGCCAGTCACTCCATGTAGAAGCCTAGCACAGGGCCCAGAAAGGGCAATCATGACTACACCACAGGTTTCGTCTTCACATCCATGCATCCATCCATGCATACATACAGACATACATACATACACACCTCCTTTCATCCACCCATCCACCATTTATCCATCCACCTGTCATCCATGCATTCTTCTTCCAACCCTCCATCCAAACATCCATTCATCCATCCATTCAACTATACATTCATCTCTTTCTCCATCCACCCACCCATCCATCCTTCCAATCATCCATCCCATTCAACCACCCTCCCTTCCATCCTTCCAACCATCCACCCCATTCAACCATCCTCCCTTCCATCTTTCCAACCATCCACCCCATTCAACCACCCTCCCTTCCATCCTTCCAACCATCCACCCCATTCAACCACCCTCCCTTCCATCCTTCCAACCATCCACCCCATTCAACCATCCTCCCTTCCATCCTTCCAACCATCCAGCCCATTCAACCATCCTCCCTTCCATCCTTCCAACCATCCACCCCATTCAACCACCTTCCCTTCCTTCCATCCATCCATCCCTTTATGCATCCATGTTCATAACAACCATCATTCTCCTAAGATGGGGCCCTGTGCTTTGTGTCACAGATTCAGATGTAGAGACAAGGTAGACCAAGACCTTGCACCTGTGCAGCTGACCTCTAACTGGAAGTCAACAAACAAGCTTTCCATTAAACATGAGATAAAGGGAAAGTGATTGTGTCATGAACAACAGAAAACCGCTAGGGCAGCGTCCTGCAAGGAGGTCCCGGCAGGCGATCCCACCAGGACTGACTCCCTAGGTGGTGTGACATTTCCTGCATCAGTGAATCCAAGGGACCTTCTGGGGAAGTGTGTTCTAGGAGAGGCAACAGCATGTACAGAGGCCCTGCGTGCGATGGCACTCAGAAAGGGCGAGAAGCATGTAAATTGTGCCTCTCGGTGTCAGACAGGGGCAAGCCACCTCATAAGATGGAAAACACACATCAGTTTAAGCAGCAACTGCATGAAGGAACGAGACAGCCTACGTGGCTTAGAGTAAAGAAAAAAAAACGGATGAGGAAGCCTGAGAGATGAGCCAATAGCTAATGACCCATGATGCACTGTCCTCTGTGTGGATGGTTTAGGACTCATTTCGTTCCATCATTCATCCTAAGTCAGCTGCATCCTAAGTTTGCAAGCACAATATTGGTTTAGGAAGATGCTAGGAATAAAGAAGGCTGTGTTCTTATGGGTGCACTTCCTCCCAGGTGACCATTGTGGCCATCATTCCAAAGGCACGTGAATGACATTCATAATGGAATGGGAGACTTTCTCCTTGAACAGGACTCAGAGAGGACTCTGCCTGGGGTCCCTGTGGTTATGGACATGCCCTGGTGTCTGCTGGGACATTGGGCCTCACAGCAAAAGCAACCCCGTGTCGTGTACAATAAAGTCTGTGTTTCTTTACTTCCCTGTTTTCTCCAGAGCCCACGATGGCCATTCTCAGGTGCGACAGAGAACTATGACTCGGCTCACAAGACACTCCTTTGAAAGAGGTGCTCACGGGCAGAAATGGATAACCCACAGGTGTGAGTGCTTGTACTGCTGGCCTGATGGTTTCTGCTCCCAAGGGTCCTTTGACTCAGGTCCCCAAACGAAGTTCAGAAACTGGAGCGTTGAAGGGAACTTTGGTGTCAGTGTTGGTGTGACATCTCCTGGGCACCTGCTCTGACAGACCGTGCTGTGGAGGTGAGCTCTTCAGGCAGAGGTGGGACATGAATGTGTGGTTGGAATTATATTTGACCGGTACTCAGGCTCAACCAAGACCTAACTTACAGTCACACTAATATTCTTTATTTGAGGTCTTGCCATACTTAATAAAAGTAATACTGTTCAGTGAGAGCTATTTTTATCCTCAGCGATTCACTGAAAATGAAATCGATACAAGGATCTTTAGTGTATATGATCTTTGAATTTTTCATTCATTGGAAGTTGGCTGAAAAAACTAGCTCAACAGTGTTTAGACACGAGAAACTTTCTACTTTACTTTCTCACTGATTCTGTAAAACTGACTCTTCCACTCACTCCCAGGGCTGTTGAGACACTGGCCTTGAGGATGTTCTTGGAGGTGAACCTCTTCTTCCTTAAGGTCAGCCCAACATCTAGAAGTTGGTTAGGGAGGTACTTTCCCAGGAGGAAATTCAGGAAAGGCTCTGTTTTTAGAGACATCTTGATGGCAGTGAGATGTTTGTTGATCTGTTGTCCAGGCCTAGAGCAGGTGCCTCCCAAGCTTTGAGCCAAGCCTGACGTTGGGGTTTCACAGGGGTTCTCTTCGTACAATGGGAAGCGGCCTAGGCTTGTTGTGAGGCCTGAATGACATAGCCTGTAAGTCCTCAGAACGGGGCTGGGCACAGAGTAGGTGCTATCTACACATCAGCTGCCAGCAATTAGTCTATAAACCTGAGAAGGCTGTTCTACTAATTCCTAGTGGCCTACAAAGACCACTACAGACCATGGAACTTTCTGCTACTCTCCATCCTCTAAGAGATCCAGAGATAATCACTTTCAGATATGACGGGAAAGGTCAAAGTTAAAAATTAAGCACTATATTTTAGCCATTCTTGCCTGATATTTTTCTGACTCCTTGAAAGAGTGTCATTGAGATCTAGTTTATGCAGATCTTCTCTTTTGAACAGGGTCTACGTAACGTTGGTCTATTAACCTCCTCGATATCCAGCTGCTGCCTGTGTTACTTACTTCCAGGCTCAGGAACACACGAACGACACATGATGAGACAGCGCTTACTCCCTGCGGGGCACTGGGGACCACTTCTCGTTGTCTTCACAACAACAACCCAATGAGTAGAGCGATGATGAAATTTAGTGTCCAAACTGAGGCACTTCTGAAGGGAGAAGAGGTCACTAAATGGATGGAATTCCAGGGCAGCAGCATAAACCAGGATCCCCCTGAGCAAACTGAGATGTGTGGTCTCCCTCCATGA
>PVJC01054475.1:0-10496 GCA_004026665.1 Murina feae | reverse complement strand
GAGGAGCAGTTAGGGGTGATCAGGCAGGCGAGTGGTTAGGAGCCAGTGGTCCTGGATTGTGAGAGGCAGTTGGACAACCCCTGAGGGGTCCCAGATTGGAGAGGGTGCAGGCTGTGGTGAGAAACCTCCTCCCCCTTGCATGAATTTTGTGCATTGGGCCTCTAGTGGAATATAAAAGAATATATTTGCTTGATGATGGGGAAAACCTCAGGGAAATGTTTTGATGAAGAAGAGATTATAAAATTATTGGTAAGAACAGGCAGTTGTACTATAAGGCTAATAAAATTCAATCTTTAGGGACCCTCACTTTCACTTTTTCCAAAGCCTTGGGAGGTGCCCTAGCAATGGATTGTCATGTATTTTTTTTTTTTTTGTAAAATTTTCAAATGCAAAGTATGTTAAAGCAAAAAATTAAGATCGGTATTGCTACCTATGTTGACTTCTCTTTCATCCACATTCCTGTTAGATTAGGTAGTGTCAAAATAACCACAGATATTTTGGGAATTAGGCAAAGAGGAAATAAAATTGAGGAATACTTTCAGTTTGGGAATTTGGGGGGATGTTTTGGTAGTATACTGTCACTTAGACATAATTGGATGTAGAATTGACATCCAGACATCCTATCTACTACAATTCCACTGTGCTGACTCAGCCGACATCCTGACAATAAGGTACAGAATCAGAAGTCACATCTCAATTATGAAAGTGACATACAATGCCCAGCACCAGAATTATGTTATTAGTATGTGAAGAAAACATTTATAATCTGTGGAAAATTCTTCAAATCGTCAGATATCTAAAATTGGAGGTAGAGGATTTGCTTCTTATTGATAACAAGTCACAACACAAATTACTGTCTGGGATGCATTTAATAGCTCAGTATATAAAATCATAATTGTAACTCCCAATGAAATAATTTTTCTTACATTTCTATATTAAAGCAACAGAAATTACTTCTGAAGAGCAAAAGATCAAAATTTCTAATCATATCAGAAACATTAATTTATTAAGAATATATACATTTTCTAAAGGAAGTAAAAAAATAGACTCTTAGATTATTTGATAGTCCAATTGATAAAAAAGAATAAATCACGTCTGCATTGACAAATATTTACATTTCTTAAAGATAGTAATGTTGGCTTAAGAAATAGTAAGTGACCTATAATATGAAAGCATATTAACACACTGGTTACCATTATTCACTCAGAGTATTTAATCTTTGTCACAAAAGTAAAATCTTATTGTTCATATGTGAAATAAAAACTCTAACAGATATTTTCTCAATTTGACAATATTAAAAATGTAAATTACATTGCAAATATTGAAGGTGTTGAATAAACTCTCAATAACGAACTCAAATATTGATCAATAATTCTTAAAATGATTAAAATACCATTCTGGTCTCTCTATTCAATAAAATTATAAAAATATTATCATATAAAGAGACAATGTATATACAACAAAAATATGGGGGAGAACGTATTATAGAAACATACATTTCTAAAATACATTTCTAAAACATACATTTCTAAAAATGTACATTTTTTCTGAACATAAAGATTCTTATGGTATTCCTACATCTCTTTATATTTGAAATCTGTAATGGGTTATCTTACTTTAAATGAGTATTTACAATTATACATAATTTTATAGTTGCTATTTTGGGCTGTTTTCCTTAAGAAGGCCCCAACATTTATACACTTAGGCCTCATAAAACCTGCATTTGCCCTGTTGGCAAGACGTTCTTCCTCAGATAAAAGTAATAGAATTTAGGATATGAGAAGAGGGACTAATTCATTGAAATTGGGGAGAAGGTGGGGTACATGAAATACTATGCAGGGAAATGTGAGCAGAGATGGAAAGAGCATCTGGAATATTCCTGATTGTTTATATTTCTAAAAAAATAGAGAATAAAGATGAGAAAGGACCTATTTAGTGTTTGAAGGGTGAGGAAATGACATCAAATCCATGTCAAACATAATTTGAAAGTGAATGGACTGGGGATGCATGATTCTTGAGCAGCAGGGAGGCCCTCTTGAGGCTGGTGACCATGAGTGTAAAGTGAAAGGACTCCGCCTCTTCTTTCCGTTGCCCGCTGGGGGGGGGGGGGGGGGGGGAGAAAGTACAGAACAGGAAAAGTGGCTTTCTCTGTGATTTCATCAAACTGAGAGAGAAGGACAAGATAGTTGAAGAAGAAATAAGTCAGAGAGTGTCAGAATGCTTGATGAGAAGGTTTATTCGGGTGCAGAGGGAAGTGGGGACACAAGAAAGTGAAGGCCAATTGCAAGTGGAGGTATTGATGGATTACAGTCTTTGTGGGCTTAAGCAGTATGGAAGTTGAGTTACCAGAAATATAGTAGGTGATGTATGGAAAGTTGGATCTTTTAATAGAGATGAATGGAGATGTCAGCATTATCAGTAATATGGAGGTAGGGTGGAGGAGAAATTAAGGAATTCAGTACCCAGTATCCTGGAATCAATCCTGGGAAAACAGTTTTGACATGAATTCATAAGGTTGTTAAGAACAACTCCGAAACCTAGCTCTGGATGCAACAATGACCAATCCACAAGGCATCCTTCCTTGGCCTTCATTCCTTCATTCCACTCTGGTTGTCACGCGCCCTTGCTCCCTGGCATCACCTCCAGGTGAACTACCTTTCTGCAAGCCTTGCTCTCAGGCTCTGCTTTGGAGGATGCCAAACGGAGCACGTGATTATAATATTTTGTGATTATAATATTTTGTGACCGGTCTATGTGCATGTCTTTGTAGAAAGAGTTACGTCTTACAATCGGTCTTATGGTGAAGACGTGTGTGCAATTCGTGTACCTTTATAAATTTCAAACACTAAGAGAACCTGATATGACATGTGGTTTCCATTGAATATTTAGGATAATTTGATAAATATGTTTGAGTTATTAGATCAAGATATTAAATACTAAGCCAGGTCATGACAGTTCGTCTGCACAAAAGACTTCTCTGATATTAAAGGTAGTGCATCAATTGTAGCCAATATTCTAAAGAGCAGAGGGACATTCTAGAACCCAGGAAGCTGTGGATGATGGGCCTGGCTCTCAGGGCAGCACGATGTGAGACCTTAGGAACCCTGAGGGTTGGGATGTACCTCTTTCCTGGCTCCCAGTCATTGTCTACTGAACTCAATCTGGGAGCCCCCATAGCCTGTACACTTCACTGATCACTACCCGCTTCTTAGTCTTTTGAAAGTTTAATGTCTCCACTTCCCTGGAGCTTATCATAAATATTCAACTTCAATAGCATCATGTTGCCTTCTCTTATGCAAGCACACTCAGAGCAAAGATTCCAAAACCTGAACATACCTTCTGAGTGGGAAGAGACCGTTAATTTTTTTTGGGGGGTTTGTTTATTTCACCATGGCAAAATAACCAAAAAAGTGGGGACTCGTTAATCAATCAGTGAACACGTTACTCAGTAATGACTATATTCTTATATTTTGAAGTATTTTTTAGGAGAGATTCCCAGAAGTCTAATACTGAAACAAAGTTATTTTTAAAAAGTGCACTGAGTTTGCCACACACCAGAGAACTGAACTCTAAGGTACTCACAGAAACCAAAAAACACACCAGTTTGCCTTTAGAACTGGCAGTTTTTTATTTTTAAAGAATTTGATGGTTTAATAGTGGAAATAAAAACTGATCACACTACCACTGACATTCTCTTTTACACCCACCATTTTTGTAATGATATTCTGTAATATTTGTAATTATCTTATGAACAAGCAAGTGGAAGCAGTCCATTGTTTGTGTACAGTGCTCATTTGAAACAAAAATTATTGTTTAATTGGATCATAATCCATTGAGAAGAGTCATCTTGAAATTCACTAGGGGGAGTCCTCATTATTTGTGAAAGGCAAGTATAATCAATTAAGTTACATGCTTCAGTGAAGCTGAAAGAATTTCCCCCTAAATATTTATTCTGGTCACCTACCAAGAGTATAATGTATACACAGCCGAGGCGCGAGCATAAGAACAGCCTTAAGCAGATTGTTCTCTCTAAATCTTGGCATTTTAAGTGGTTATCAATGGTAACAAAATTTCATTAGTATCAGCAGATATTGATTAATATAGGGACAGTTGATTTGAATGATTAAGTATGTTGGGTAATTAGCAGTAGGAAGTTTACTCTCTTGCCAAATGACACATTGCACATGACTTGGAAATTAGAGCTAAAACCACTTTCCCTGTGAGTTCAATGTTTAAGCAGTAATTTTTGGTGAGCGCTCCTGTTTGCCTTCATCTGGCTAGGGCATAATTGGGAGACATTCTGCCCACCATTTCCAAACTTAGAGCCATTTCAAGGATGTAGCATTGAGAGAGTAAGGTATGTTGAGACCATCTGGTTTGTACAAGTTACTGAAAGCTATTCAGACCTCTATATAAACTTTTAGGATTTTGGATGGCAGGTGCAGAGATGTACTTGTCTGATAAGCCTCATAAGTAAATTCCTTTGCTTATTAAAAGTGCCAACTACAAGCTCTAGCTGCTGTGGCCCAACTGGATGAGCATCCTCCCAAAAGTTCGCTGGTTTCATTTCCAGTCAGGGCACAAGCTGGGGCTGTGGACTGGCTCCCCAGTAAAGGCTGTGCAGGACGCAACCCATTGATGTTTCTCTCTCACATCAGTGTTTCTCTCGCTCTGTCTTCTTTTCTCTTTCTAAAATAAATAAAAACAAACTTTTAAAAAGATAAAAATAAAATAAAAAAAATAAACCTGCCAGCAACCAATTTGAAGGGCAATGTTTCAAAATGGAAATGCAATGTTTCACTCCAATAAGAATTAATTTTATATTTTACCAACCTCTTGAATGTTATTAAAAACTGTGGCCTTTGAAATTAAAGCACATGAATTAAGGTGAAAAGAAAATATATACCAATGTTATCTCTTCTTAACTAGCAAACTCTATTCCCTTGAATTGTTCCTGTTAATACTAGAGGCCCAGTACATGAAATTCGTGCATGGTGTGTGTGTGTGCATGTGGGCGGGGAGGGTCCCTCACCCGGCCTGCACTCTCTCACAATATGGGACCTTTCGGGGGATGTCTGACTGCCGGTTTAGGCCCAATCTAAACCGGCAGTTGGACATCCCTCTCACAATTTGGGACCGCTGGCTCCTAACTTCCCACCTGTCTACTTGATCACCTCTAACCACTCTGCCTGCCTGCCTGACCACCCCTAACTGCTCATCTGCCTGCTTGATTGCCCCTAACCACTCTGCATGCCTGCCTCATCACCCCTAACTACTTGCCTGACTGAGAGATCATCCCTAACCACTCACCTACCTGTCTCATTGCCCCTAACCACTTACCTGCCTGCCTCATTGCCCTGGCCTCTGGTCATTCTGGTCATTCCACTGTTTTGGTCACTGGGCTTTTATCATATAGGATGCTTAGATAAAATTCAGTTATATCCAGGTATTTAAAAGCTAGATCAAATTGTATGACAAGCTCTACTAATTTTACTTAAATTACATTTCACTGAAATGAAAAATATTCTTTTTTGGAGAGGAAAGAGGAAAATTTAGGTATAGACTATAGGTTTTAAAGTCATCATGCAGTCATTGCTTTTCTATAAAATACATTTTATGTAGGAATTGTTATTTTGTAAACTGGCCACAAATTTCCATTGTAAATTAAAATACCAGCAAATGCCACAAAGATAAGCAATATATTAGCATATTAATAGTAAAACTATAAAAACTTCACTGAAATCATTTAAGCTATTCCCTTTGTTTGGAATATCTTTTCCTCATCTTGCCTGTTGTGTTTTGGTTGGTTATGATTTCAAATTCACTTGTTTATGATTTAAGTGAATTCATTCACATTGAAGAGGCTGTGTCAGAATGTTGTCATAAACATCTATTGCTGTTCATAGGCAATCAGTAGGTCAGCAGTTGGCAGGTGATTTTGGGAACTTATCAGTAAGAACATGAGGAAGAGCAACAATCACACAATGGACATTTAAATTTTAAATACCAAGAATTTGGGCAAGAATATTGTGTTGATCTAAATGGCTTTCTTGAGGCACTTACTCCTGCATAGCCAGGCTACTCTTGACTGATGGTGGTGTTAAATGGTGGAGAAGTTTCAGAAAGAGAAGGGACTTGTGTTTCCTGCTTTGGTGAAGCTACTCTTGTGGGCAGTGGCATAAGCTATGTATTACTCCCTGGAGTAATTACCACTGGAGCAGCCCACCTTGCCGGCAAACACCAAAGCCACTGGGCCTGCAGGGGAGGATAGTTGGGGGTGGTCAGGTTGGCAGGGGAGGGCAGTTAGGGGCAACCAGGCTGGCAAGAGAGGGCAGTTAGAGGCAATCGGGCTGACAGGCATTGATCAGGCTGGCAGGGGATTGGTTAGGGGATGATTAAGCAGGCAGGCAGGCAAGCAGTTGGGAGCCAGCAGTCCTGGATTGTAGAGGGATGTCCAACTGCAGACAGTCAGACATCCCTCAAGGGGTCCCAGATTGGGGAGGGTGCAGGCTGGGCTGAGAGACACACACACACCTGCCCCCCATGCATAAATTTTGTGCACCAGGCTTCTAGTATTATTATAAACTAGGGGCCCGGTACATAAAAATTTGTGCACTCGGGGGTAGGGGGTCCCTACTGGGATGCCTGGGCAGCCTGGGTGAGGGGCTGATGGCTGTTTGCAGGCTGGCCAAGCCCCCCCCCAGTGGGGACCCTCACCCCATGGGTTTCATCTCCACATGCATTTTCCCATCGTCTTTTTGTCTGGGTAGAGACCTGGAGTGTCCACAGCAGTCTCTCATGGGAGGGAGGGTATGTCGCATCAGTCCTGGGGCACTCCCTCCTCCCTCGGGTCCCCTTCCCAAACCCTGTCGGGTCTGCAGTAAGTGGTGTGTCCATAGCCCGCGCACAGATCGTGGGACACTTGGTGGGGCAGCGGCGGCGGCAGGACACAGTTTGAGAAGAAGGGGCCGAAAGAGGCCAAGGGGCCCGGCCCATCCTCCCCACTGGGGAAGTTCACCATGGTGGGGCACAGGAGGTGCAAGGGCTCAGTCAAGGTGGAGTGGCTGCGGTGGGCCGCCAGGGACAGCTTCTTGGTTGAGGGACAGCCCGGGGCGCTCCAGGGCTTGGGGTATGGTAGGCTTCCCCCCATCACTGCCAGTGGCTCAAAGAGCCCTGGATCCAGCTCAGGACCCCTGCAGCGCCGTGGACAGGAAACCCATTCAGAGGCTCCACAGGAAGCAAGACGCCCGCCTCGGAGCCGGCCCCATAGTCTGGCCCCAGCAGCTCAAAGAACTCCAGGGTCTCGGGGACCTTGTCCAGGTCGCACAGGTTCACGCCGCACCCCAAAGGGGCCGCCCCCGCCACCTCCTGCCTTGCCCCTGCTGCCACCCGCCCCCACCCGTGGCTTAGGCATCTGGGAGAGATGGTTAATTTCCATATTACTCTTTTATTAGAGTAGATTAATTCCCACAGTGAATCTGTGTTAAATTATTATTGGCAAAGACAATCCCAGTCTCTGAGGGTAAATTGCCTCACACAAAACATTGCCAAATTTGTGAATTCCATTATACTTTAAGTGTTCCTGATATATTTAATTAACTTAAACAACAAGTTCTCTTTTCCCTAAATTCCTAGATCATTTATTGACTGTGCTTTTTCTTTGGAATTTAGCTTAACATGGTTTGTATTATTAATTATTTTTATAAGTTTATCATCTCTCCCAAAAGACTATATGCTCTTGGATCTGACAAACTGAGTCTTATGACTGTATCCTCTGAACTTCACATGGTATCTATCTGTAGAAGAGGAATGCTATACTAATTAATGAATTTTGAAGCTTCATTCAATTATTTGTAAAGTGATTGAAGGGAGAAATCACAAATATTACAAATACACAAACAAGTATATTATCATTGTACTTTTGTTTATGAAATTACTTCACATAATTTGAGGGAAAGATAAAAACATTTTAAAGCTATGTTGGCAAATTATTTTTGTAAAGCGATAGATAATAAACATTTTAGATTTCATAGGCTGTCTCAATTCTGTCACAATGGCTCAACTCAACTGGTGTGAGAACATCAATAGACAGTACATGAAGAAATGAGAACAGCTAAGTTACAATAAAATATCTTTACTGAAACAAGGGACAGGCCAGATTGCCCAAATCTACAGGGATTTTCTAGTATGTTGTTCTAGAGTGTTAGCCAGGATATATCAAACTAAAAAGCTCATATCTTACTTCATTTGTACTTAGGGATACAAATGAAATAAAATATTCAGTCAGAAAAGTTTATTTTTCCTTACATATCCCTGATATTCAGCAAACAAATGTAATGTAGGCTTTGGTAGTGCAGATTTAAAAAATACTTTGTAACATAGCATAACTATGTTTCACAAGTATTATATTACTGCATGTATCTGTGTTTTCAGTGGCATGATTTTTTTAGATAAAATAATAAAATAAATGTGGTTAAATGCGGGGTTTTTTTAGAGAATGGAAACTATTATCATTTACTTATGACTCAGTTTATTTTTTAAAGTTGAATGATGGAGTATAATTTTATTAGTAATCAATACATTTACTTGGAAATCTCCTACACCAGTGATTTTAGCCTTTTTCATCTCATGACACACATAAACTAATCACTAAAATTCTGTGGCACACCAAAATATATATTTTTGTCAATCTGACAAAAAAAATTGTTTCATTCCTACAGGACAGCTTTAGTTGTGTTGGCTGTTGTCATCTTTTATTTGGAAATCTAAGGGAAAAGAGGCCAGTGCCCCTGACTAAGTAGTGAGGTATTGCATGTTTTAAAAATTCTTGTGGCACACCCGTGTGCTTGCCGTGGAACACTCATTGAAAATCGCTTCCCTAAACAAATGCCATTTTAACCGTTATCCTGGGCAACAAGGAAAACTTTGCACAGCATCTATCCTCATCCTATTTGTCCTAGAAACACATTTCATGTGCATTCTTGGTGCTTCTCTTTTGTGTAAGTCCAAATTTTCTGAAAAAACAACTATTGATAGATAGATGGCAATTAGACAATCATCTCTGTATAATTCATAAAAGTACTCAGAAGTCAAAGTTAAGCTATGAATTTTTACTTATAGTTATTAAAAATAGTATTCAGCTTGTGTTTGAGAAAAGTTTATTTTCCTGAAAATAGTCAGTAGATAAATGTTATTTTCTTTTTCTCTGCTCTAGGTGTGTGGTAGTGCCACCTGCTGGAATACTTGAAACAAATGTCAGTATCATGAGTAGATTATCTATATGTTGGGCATAGTGTAAAAATGCACTGTAAGGAGCTGAAAAATGCACTGAAAATTAAATAATATTGAACAATATTTAAGGTATGGAAAGTTACTTCACCTATTTTAAATTTTATTTTTTAAGATTCATATATATATATATATATATATATATATATATATATATATATATTTGATTTCAGAGAGAAAGGGAGAAGGGGAGAGAGCTATTGGAATATCAATGATGAGAGAGAATCATCAATCAGCTGCCTCCTGCACGCCCCACACTGAGGACTGAGCCCGCAACTGGACATGTACCCTGACAGGGAATTGAGCCCTGACTTCCTGGTTCATGGGTCAGTGCTCAACCACTGAGCCACGCCAGCAGGGCAAAATTCATTTTTAAATGCAATAAAATTATCAATCTCAGACTATTAGCGAAATTTTTTTTTGTAACATAAAGTGTTTTAAACTTTCTATTGAGGAATTTACAACTTTAGGTACCAAAATTATTCTTATTCAACTATTTTGTTTGCATTTTTTCTAAAATTTTTTTTTATACTTTTAAGCTTTCTAAATGCAATACTCAGAACATAGTATACCTGAATGTATACCCATTGATAGTAAACAGGCCTTCAATCAACTTTCCAATATATTTTTCAAGTCAATTGATAAACTATCATTATATGTTACTAGGGGCCCGGTGCACAAAAATTTGTGCACTCGGAGTGCAGGGAGTCCCTCAGCCCGGCCTGTGCCCTCTCACAGTCTGGGACCCCTCAGTGGATGTCCTATGATGGCCCCAGTCTGCCAGGCGCCTTCTGTGTGTGTGTGTGTATGTGTGTGTGTCATCACTGGGGACCTGCCCCCAGCCGCATCTGAGGCTCGGAGCAGTCCTCCTGTGTGTGTCTACCTGCCGGGGGCCTGCCACCAGGCACACTGTGGAGGCTTGGAGCAGGCACCCCCTCTATGATGATCTCTCAGACTCTTGCCCTCCCTGCATGTTGTTCTCTTTTTTGAGCTGTGACCAGGGCTGCGGGCGGCCTGCCTCCCAAGCTTGCCTACTGCCCATCTTCCTCCAGCCACCAGAAAGCAGGGAAAACCCCGCCTCATGGTCAGGCCAGCCTTTTCCTGCTCCCTGATCCCCGGAAGGGGTCTGGAGAGCCACCAAGCAGGACTCCAGCCCCCAAGAGCTTGCTTTCCCGCTCCCCAGTGGCCCCCAAAGGGCCTGGGGAGCC
>PVJC01054474.1:0-10482 GCA_004026665.1 Murina feae | reverse complement strand
GCCTGGCCCGCCTCCCAGCACCACAGTCCGTGACCTTGTGGTGACCTCCAGGGCCTGACCTTTGTCTGTGGACACCTCCATCCCGGAGGCCACGCCCAGGCCTGCCACAGGGACCCCCACGCCGAGGGGCCTCCAGACCCCACGCGTGCACGGCGTGTGCACGGGGAGACCGACCAGGGGTGGGAAGGGGCAGAAGCCATACAAGGGCAGGCAGGGTGGCCACAGCGGCTCCGGGTTCTGGACGCGGCAGCTGAGCTGGCCCCAGGCCTGAGGGAGCCCTGCGCCGGCCTCTGCTCTCCGCTGAGGCCCCCCGTGCTGACCGTGGCCTTGGCCCTGCGAGGGAGGCGCTGCTCTCCGGAGGGACAGGGAGGGAGGGGTCACCCCCGGGGCTGCGCAGCCGTGGCTGCCTGGGCTGCTCCCAAGATGCTGTGGGAACACTGGGGGGAGGCTGCAGCCAGAGCGCGCCTGCCCCTGGGTGCTGTGCCCTGGGACGGGATCCAGGCCCCAGTCATGCCCTGCTTGTCCCACGTTTCCCTCCCCAACTCTCAGAGCCTCTCTGTCTCGCCCAGGAAAGGAGGGTAGTGTCCGGGGCCTGGGCAGCCAGGCGGACAGGGTGGGTCTCCTCGGGGACAGGTCCTGGGGACAGTTCTCCAGCCAGCTGGCCTCTCGGGCCTGGGAGGCAGGGAGAGAGCCAGTTAATGACCATGGACCCGCCAGCCCCGCCAGCTCAGGGTGCGGGTGGGCCAGAGGGCAGCGGCCCCTGAAGACGCGGCATCAGTCACGACCTCGTGAACTCCTGAAACCAGCCCTGGTCAGGGTGGTGCCAGTGACATGGTGGCCGTGGGAGAGCTACCTGCCCGTCCTGGGTGTGCTCAGCAGTCTGTCACCAATGGTCCCTCTGCGCCGGGCCCTGGGGCTCAGGGACCCTGGGGCCCTGGGAGGAGACTCCTTTCCTGCCTTTGAAGTCAGCTGTGCCTCTGCCCGGCTGTGTGACCTCGGGCAAATCGCTATCCCTCTCTGAGCCTTGGGCCCTCAGCTTTAACCTGGAGATGGGTGGGTGTCAGACCCCCGCACACTGTGGGTGAGACTCGTGTGCACCAGGTGCCCTGTGACCCTGGAGGAGGCTGAGTGTGAGGTTGCGAGATGGGGGAACTGCGTCCCCTTCCGACTGAGGGTGCAAACAGACCCCAGGCTGCTGCTGACCCAGTCCCAGCCCACGGGTCATGTGGGCCCCTCCCCTGCGGACGCTCCCCGGCGTGGGGAGCTCAGGGCACCACTGCTGCACTGGGGTTGGTCTAGGGCTTCCTGTCATGGCCCAGCTGGACCTGAGGTGAAGGTGAGGTGACCTCGGAGCCCATGGGGTGACCTCATGCCGTGTCTCCCCAGACACAGAGCCCCAGGGAGTGTCCTCAGGCTCCTAGAGGAGGAAGCGAGGTGCAGAGGGTTTCAGGCGTGTGACGTGTGTGAGGACATCATGGTGGCCAGTAAAACAGGCCGCCTGGCCACAGGGGCGGCGAGAAGACAGACCCCGAGTTGCCTGCCTCCGAGTGGCCATTGAACCTGGGGAGGGGAGCGGGGGCTGGGGACCTGGGACTGCCCTGTGGGTTCGGGCTGAGCTTGGGGGACACCCCTGCCCCCTCCGGCCTTCAGAAGCCTGTGGTCTGAGGGGACAGGCAGTCTCGAGCCTACGCCCCCCCCCCGTTCAGCAAGCAGAGCCCAGTCCAGGGGCCGGGGAAAGCAGGGCAGGCCTCCCGGAAGAGGGCCCTGAGCCTCGTGTGTCATGGAAGATGCCAGGGGCGTGGAAGGGGTGGGCCGGGCAGAGGTGAGCCGCAGCGTCACGCCCTCCCCCCTCTCTCCCTTCCAGATGCAGAAGCAGGTTTGCCCAGGTGCCACCCCCTGTGCCTTCCAGGTTGGTGCCTGACGGCTGACCCTGGTGTCGTCCCGTCCTCCCTGCTGTTGTGCTGGGTGTGCTCCGCTGGGGAGGGCGGCCCCACCGTCTGGGTTAGTCCGAGTCCCGGGCTGACAGTGCCCAGGGGCCTTAAACGCCAGAGACCCCCTTTCCCGCCCTGGAGGATGGAGGCCCAGAGCACGGTGCGGGCAGGGCGGCCCCTCCTGAGGCCTCTCCTTGGCATGTAGAATAGCCGCCTCCTCCCTGTGTCCTCACAGGGTCGTCCCTCTGTGTGTGTGTGTGTGTCCTAACCTCTTCCTTTTTAATATATTTTATTGACTTCAGGGAGGAAGAGGGAGGGAGGGAGGGAGGGAGGGAGGGAGAGAGAGAGAGAGAGAGAGAGAGAGAGAGAGAGAGAGAGAGAGAGACATCAATGAGGAGAGAGAATCATGGATCAGCTGCCTCCCTCAGGGGATCGAGCCCACAACCCCGGCACATGCCCTTGACCGGAACCGAATCTGGGTCCCTTCCGTCTGCAGGCTGACGTTCTTTGCAGCTAGGACAAGCATGTCAAACGCAAAGGCTAACACGGGCCAAGTAGACAAGGTTCCCGTGTATGTGGACCCCAAAACATCAAAAGCTTCCATTTCCCTAGAAACGCAGGTTTATTTCGATAGAGACGTGCTGAACGCCAAGGGCTGGAAAAGGCGTCGTCGGCGATGAGTGTGTTGTGCGCCATGCGGCCGCGGCCCACAGGTTTGGCGTGCTCGAGCTGTGGCTCACTCTCTCCCTGCAAGCACCCGTCGATGACGTCAAGGCCCCACGTAGTTTAATTAGGGGCCAAAGGCCCTGCCCTGTCTCTAACACAGCCCTGCTCCGGGCACTGGGTGAGGACTTCGCATGCGAGTCGGGGCACCACTCAGCCCATAACGAGGCCCCGTCCAGGCTGCTGCACTGCGGCGGGTGTGGGTGCTGAGGGGGGCCGGACAGAATCGGGGTGGGGGGAAAGGGGGTCTGCTTAGGAAAGGAGAGGGGTGGGGCAGGGCTGTGGGGAGAGGGGTCCGCGCTGTGGGCTGGAGGCCCTTCGCGGAGAAGGTTCCATTTAGAGGGGCGAGAGGGAGAGCCAGTGGGCTGGGCCAGGAGGGGGGAGCGCCAAGTCACGCCCTGCAGGTGGGTGGACACAGGTGCGGTCATCGGGTGGAGCCAGAGGCCAGTGTCCACGCAGACACGGGGCAGGCCTGCGTGGGAGCGAGGACACAGTGGTCCGGGGGCCGTCCCCTCGGGGGAAGCAGGAGACGTGCTGGGGGGGCGAGGGGCAGGACAGGTTTCACACCGCAGAGGGCACTCGGGGAGCATGTTCCACGCGTGACGGAGGCCTCGGGCCAAGACGAGAGCTCAGCGTGAGAGTAGCCAGCAGTGACCTCCAGGGGCTGTTCCTGAGACCTGGCTGGGCTGCGGGACCAAATGCGGTTCCTGCGGGGGCTGCCGGGGCGAGAGAGGCGTGGGGCGGAGTCGGGGGCCTGAGGGCGAAGCTGTGGCGTGGGGCGCAGACTGGCCTTCAGGTTCAGGGGCGTCCCTAAGTGTGACAGCAGAGCCCCACGTCCCCGAGTGGCCTTGCCCCTTTCGCTCGGAGCCCCTGCCTGCTCCCGTCCCCCTGGAACTGGTCCTCTCTGCGCCATGAACCTGCTGGCGTGTAGCCGTGTCACCGCGGCCTGTCTGTTCGTCTCCAGTCCGTGCGAGCTGCCTGTTGCTGTAAGAATTCTTCCCCCTATTAACGAAAAAAAAAACAATGAAACCTGTAGAGAATTTTGTGAGTTTATTTGAGCCAAACTGTCGACATATGCTGGGAAGCAGAACCTCAGTGAATTGAGATAATGCTCCGGAGAATGGGAGTTTACACGGTGTTTTTATAAATTCACCATCAAAAGGAAAACACATAAGCGGTTTACATGAAATTCATTGGTGATAGATTAAGGAGGTGGGATAAAGCAAAGCAGGGAAATCCCTGGGATTGGATAAAAAGGAAAATGACGTACACATACCCAGGTGGGTGGGGGATGAATTAACATGATAATGAAGGAATTTGTGGTGTCTGTCCTGGCGCCCAGCACTTTTGGTTGTGCCCCAGGGGCTTCAGAAATAGGGAAGTTACAAGTCACCCAGACATTTCACAAATACGTTATCTCAGAGGCAAAAGGACAAATGCTCAGTAAAGACCAAAGGTGATTTCTGTCAGGGAAAACACTGGCCCAGGATGTGGCCACCCACCATCACCTGTTTGTAGATGAATATCTAATTTTCAGACCATCTTTGTGGTTACTCTGGGTCTCTGAGCCTGCAGGACTGCCGTGCAGGCCTCCGCTGGGCCCTTCAGGCTGGCATGCGGCTCCTTTTGTCCACACCCTGACAAGGAAAGAACCACCGTGAGCCGGCCCCTGTGGCCGCGTGACGGACGGCTGCCTCTGGACAGGCTGACACGTCCTGTTTTCCATCCCCATCCCCTCACTTCCCGCCCCCCTTCCCCAGGAGACCAGGACGTCCTCTGAGAGCATCATCTCTGTGCCTGCGTCCAGCACCTCGGGGTCCCCCAGCCGCGTCATCTATGTAAGTTGGCCTCTTTCTATGGGGGACAAGGGGCGGGGAGGGTTGGGGGCGTCACTGAGCCGGGCGCTGGGCATTGGCGCTGCCATCCCTGCGCGGGGACTGGTGTAGACCTTAGGAAGCTGACCCAGAGCCTCCTCCCCAGTGGGCGAGGGACCCTGCCGCTCCCCGCGCCTGTGGGGACAAGGGCGTGAGGAGGTGCTCACAGCTGCTGTCAATGACGGTGTAAAAGTGACATCGCCCCACGCCCTGCGCCAGGGCACACGTGGGTCAGGCAGGCGTGAATGCCCTGCAGATCCGTGCGCGTCAGCGTGGAACATGTTCCTAACATGTGCCCAGAGAAGCACGCTGAGGATCACATGTTATGAATCCCGTTTTCATTCCAGAGGATGTGTGTGTGTGTACCTGTGTGCATGAGTGTGCATGTGTGTAAGAGTGTGTGTGTGAGTGTGTGTATGTGTTTCTAGGCGTACGTGTGTGGGTGCATTCTTATTTATAATACTTGCTTGTCTGCACACATGACTGTGTGTCTGCATGTGTGAACACCTGTGTGCATATGTGATCTGACGCGCACACATGTCTGTACGTGAATGTGTTGACACGTGTATGCATGCCTGTGTGTTTGCATGTGTCTGTGCATTGTCTGTGTGCACACAGAGGTGCCTGTATGACTTTTTAGACCACGGACTGCGCATCACTGTCCCCCCGGGTCAGCTCTTTGACCCCCGAAGCCATGCACTGGGGCTGCCTCCGCCCCTTCGTGGAGAGGTGTGGGCTCCGAGAAGGCGCTCCCTGAGGCCACGGCGGCCCCTGGGCGTCGGGACCAGGCTCACGTGATCAGGAGGCCTCCTGGCCCGTGAGGGTCAGGCTGCGTGACCCTCACGGGCCTGGGTGCAGGCTCGGCTCCTCCACACCTGCCTCACCCGGGTCTGACGGTGCCCGTCGCCCTTTCCCTCCCGCAGGCGAGGCTGGGCGACGAGATCCTCGACTACAGAGACCTGGCTGCCCTTCCCAAGAGCAAGGCCATCTACAACATCGACCGCCCCGACATGATCTCCTACTCGCCCTATGTCAGCCACGTGGGGGACCGGCAGAGCTGCCTCGAGGTACGGCCCGCGTCGGCCCGCGGGCAGGTGGCGGCCCCTCACTCCATCCTCGCAGCTCGGCGACGCCGGGCCTTCACTCCCGGAGATGCGCCCCGGACGCCCGGGCAGACGCAGGCAGCTCCCTGGGGCCGAGCCTGGGAAGCCCTGTGTGGCCGGGAGCAGGCCGGGGCCGGTGTTTGGGAGACAAGGGGAATGGAGTAGCGCTGCTTCTCGTGGTTCGGGAAGATTTTCACGACGTTTGAAATGTAGTTTCCTTCACCCGGCACCTTCAGCCTGCTCCCCGTCACAGCCGGGCCGGCCCCGTCCCTGCGCTCCCTGGCGTGGCTGCACCCGGGTGTGTGTGCCATTCCGAGTGGGAGGCCTGGCGGCAGAGCCCCTTCCCTCCGCGTGCCCCGGCCCTCCTGTCTGAGTCTCCAGCAGGGCCGCCTCGGAAGGGAGGCTGGGGCTCGGGGTGCCAAGCTGGAGGTGGTGGTTGGCGCCAGCCCAGCCAGCCCCGCTAACATCTGCAGTCACAGTGGCTGGGCACGGCTGGCAGCTCAGGGCAGACGGGGAGGGTGAGGCCAGCAGGGGCCCCTCCTCACTGGCTGTCCCTGGGGACATCCAACCCCACAGGTCTAAGTGATAAGTCCCAGGAAGAGGCCGGTGGGCAGAACAAAGGGGAGCATCTGACCTGCTCCCACCTCCCGCTGCCAAGCCCAGCAGGGATCACCTCCTCTAATGGGGGGTGGGGGTGGGGGGTCCCTGGCTGGGAGGCTGGTCCCTGCTCCCAAGGCCCCCACCAGCAGCGCTGGCCGCCCCGAGCCTCGAGCCCAGAAGACCTCTCTTCCTGGGACTCCCAGGGCGTCGGCCCCCCACGCCCTGAACCAATCTTCCTGTTGGAAAAACGTCTTGGAGAGCAGGGGGCGCCGGGGGCACCGGGACGGAGGCCAGCTCCGTGTCCCGGCCTCTTTCTCGGGGTGCCATTCCTTGACCGCATTTCTCCAGAGAGGTCTGGGAGCCCGGGGGTGGGTTCCCGTCCCCGTCACGTGTGTCTGTGCTCACGTGTCACTCCCCACGAGCAGCCGCCGGTGCCGCGGGCTAACAGGCTGCTCTGTGTTGTGTCCACAGTCGCCCCAGTTGCTCTCGCCAACGCCGACCGAGGTAACCGCGCCCCACGCGTGCTCGCGCGCTCCCGGGTTATAAACATAACCACCTGCCGCCCCGAGGGCCTGGGGGCCTTGGCTGTGGCGCCTGGGGCCTCGCGCCCCTGGCCGGTGCCCCCTCGGCGTTGGTTATTTTTATGATCGCGTCGCCCCCGCATGCCTCCCTGGCGCCCCTGCAGCCCCCCAAGTGTGGACGCTGGGCCTGGCCTGCGGTCTGGGTCAGGGCTCCCGGGAGACACTCCAGGCCGCGGGGCGCAGGCCCGGCTCCCGCGCCTCTGCAGGGGGCGCGTCTGGGAAGTCCTTGCCGATGAACATTCTGGAGGCTCCTCTCTGTCCAGGCGCATTGGTCCCACCAGCCTGCCTTTCCTGTTTCTCAGGCTTAAGGAGAGCAGAGAGAGAGCTGCCAGCCAGGCTCCAGGCTGCGTGGGCATCAGACCCTGGGACCCGCTCGCCCCATGGGCCGGCGAGGCAAGGAAGGAGACAGGACACCTGAGGGTGTGACCGGTCCCTGGGGCCAGCAGAGGACACCTGAGACGGAGAGGGACCGCGGCACTGCCTAGCGCGTGCCGTCTCCAGGGCTGGGACAGGCTGAAGGGCTCGGGGGGCAGCACCTGCACGAGGCCTGGCTGAGCTGGGGGTGTCGGGGGGAGGCGCAGGGCAAGCTTCAGGGACGGTGACTCGTGCAGTTTGGCTGGAGAATGAGCCCAGGAGATGGTGGTAGGCTTGGAGAGGGTGGGAGCCCTAAGCGCCAGGCCCAGATCTCACCTTGCCATCCCCACACTGGCCTCGGGGGCCAGAGCAGCCGCCTCCACCTGCGGCCGGACACTGGGCTGGGGCGTCGGGGCTCAGGGCCACGTGCTGAGCCGCAGTGGGGCCGCAGCCTGCTCTTCCCTGCCCCCCCACCCCTGTGCCACACCATCTCACGCCGCCTGCCGCCCGCCCCGAAGCCCCGAGCCGCTGCTCATCCTGCTTGAACAGAGTCTGCCTTGTTCGTGCTTGTGGGTCTGGCTCAACGGGCCCCGCACCTGGACCCTGTCGAGGCTGAGGAGAGCACAGAATCTCAGTGGTTCTCAAACTGTGTTCCAAAGAGCCTTGGGTGCTGGGAAGGACTGCAGGAGGGGAGCTGAAGGGTATGGGAGGACTGGCTGCCTGCAGCGCCATCCGGGAGCCTCAGCCTCAGTGGGGCTGGTGGAGGGGCGGCCCCTGCCCTCCAGCACCTGGGGGCATGGGCCCTACGCTCATCGCTCATCCGGCAGGAGTTCAGCACCACGGCCAGCCCCCCTGCCTCCTCCCCTGGCCCAGGGGTGCAGGGAACTTCGGGGCCCTGTTGAGTGGGCTCTGAGGGCAGGGAAGCAGACGCTGGGCGGAGGGGGTGGGCCGTGCTCTGCTCTGTGCTCACCAGGCGCTTTCCTCCCAGGGAGACCAGGACGACCGTTCCTCCAGGCAGTGCCGGACCTCCAGCCCCAGCTCCGCGGGGTCGGTCAGCCTTGGGCGCTACACCCCGACCTCACGGTCGCCCCAGCACTACAGCCGGCCAGGTACTTGGCCCCCCCGGGTCCTTTGACCCTCCGGGAAGCAGGGTTTCTCGTTTTTCCTGCTATAAATCAGTCTCTTATGTACACCAGGCGGGTGTGGGTTGCCGGTGGGCGATGGAGAACCCGTCCAGTGAGAGGAGGCCCCTGGTGTCCAGGCAGGAGGGTGGTCGCGAGGCGGGTCCCCCTGTGGGTCGAGGGGCTGTGGGTGAAGCTCACAGGCACAGCTGAACACGTGGGACCACCTCTCGGAATTCATGTCTCAGTAGAGCAGACGCACAGATGGAAGGAGCCGGGCAGTTCCTGCTCACATGGGTCTGGGAAGAGGAAGGCAGCGTCAATGCCCAGAGAGTAGAGTCATTCCCCTTTGGCGTGTCACCCACAGCTGGCGGTGGCCCCAAGGACAGCAGCCCCGTGGGAACGTGGGCAGGAGGCCAGCACCAGCTGCTCAGGGCAGGGCGAGCCGGAGGAGGGCCCTCCACCCCGTCCTACCCCATCCCTGCTTGGTGCCCCGCTGTGGGCTGCTGACCCTGAGCTTCCAGATGCCTCGTCCCTCTCAGAGCGTCAGAGTCCCAGGGACACTCCACACACAAAAAGGATGCTGCCTTTTTGGGGGATTTTTCCACACTGCTTCCTCTGTGGCCGGCTGCTGCATGAGGCCGTTTTCACCTCCATAGACAGCAGCTCTTAGTCTTGCAGCCTCTGTGGAAAAATCAAAGCTCATTCATTTGCAAAGTTACTTTCATTGGCTCCCTGCCGTGTGGCTGGTGCATCCCGCTCAAGAATAGGTGGTTGGAAAGTGGGTAAGTGAGTGAGCAAGCGAGTGAGTGAGTGAATGAGTGAATGAATGAAAGAATGAATGAGGGAGGAAGGGAATGACTGAGGGAGTCAGTGAATGGTAAGTGGATGAATGAGGAAATGAATGAATGAATGACTGAGTGAGTGAAAGAGTGAGTGAGTGAGTGAATGAGTGACTGAGGGAGGGAGTGGATCAGCGAGCTGAGAGTGATTGAGCAGGCAAGCAAGCGAGTTAGGGAGTAAAGGGCCCGCCTACTGACCCCTGACCTCTATATGTGGGTCACCTGGGCTTGTGGACTGTCCCAGCTGGATGGTAACCCCAAGAGCCCTGTGATTGTCGGGGGGCAGTCCGCACACCTCCAGTCTATCCAGCTGCCCTCCACCCCACCAGCATCCCTGATGCCAGGAGGGGAACGGGCAGGGCACAGGGGGCCAGCGGCTCCTGTCCCCAGAGGGCGGGGCCTCCGCACTCCAGCCCGGAGCAGACTGGTGGAGGGTGCTCTGGGGCTCCCCTTCCCAAGGTCTGCGTCCTTGGCAAGAGGAGAGGAAGCGAGCGTGCTCCTGGCAGGCGGGCCTCGGGCTGGTGCGGCTCTGCGGCTGGCGAGCCGGGCGGACTCTGACTTGCTCTCTTGCCCTGCAGCTGGTACTGTGAGTGTTGGTACCAGTAGCTGCCTGTCCCTGTCCCAACACCCAAGCCCTACGTCCGTGTTCAGGCACCATTACATCCCCTACTTCCGAGGTAAGGCGCGCAGTGCTGCGGGCTGCGGGCGCCCCGGGGCGTTTGCCACACGTGTGTGTCGTGTCCGTGTCGCCGCATGGCTTCCCGAGCCCCGTGTCCCATGCCTGTGCTCCTCGCGGTGTCTCGTGAGTCCGGCTTCGTTTCTGTTCATGTGTGAATGTTCCTGGGAGCAAAGTGTAGGCGCCTCATGGTGCGAAGGATGAGCGGCGAGGAGAGGGGTGGAGAGCTGCAGGCAGAGGTTAGGGCCTCTCCATCGCCTGCCCTCGGACCTGTGTCATCTCATTCTGTTCTCCACCTGTCACTCCAGGGGCGTAGGGATGCCAGTGGCGGGTAGCAGGCCCAGAGGCTGAGGCTAAAGGGAACAGGGACGTGTCCACAATCAGAGCACAGGGTGGCCTGGGGTGGGCACACACCCTGCATGGCTCCGGCTTCCCAGGGACCAGACCCTGCATGGAAGCGTGTGTGTCCGTTCCACTAGGGACATGGCCGAGCTCTTCTCCCAGCTGCCGTGGACTGAATTGTGTCCCCCCGGAACCCATATGCTGAAGCCCTAACCCCCCATGTGACTGCCTTCAGAGAAGGGTCTCTAGGAGGTTATTAGGGCCACACGAGGGCATAGAGGTGGGGCCCCAAGCCCGTGGGATTGATGATCTTAGAGGCAGAGGAAAGACCCCAA
>PVJC01054473.1:0-10494 GCA_004026665.1 Murina feae | reverse complement strand
ATATATAATAAATTTCTGTTTTGCCAATCCCCTACATACTGGATAATGGGAGATAAATTTTAGTCGATTTCCACTTACTAATTTCTCATTATTCAAATCATTCTGCTTATACATGCCCACTACCCTGAAAACTATTGAATAAACTTGAAATCAGGGGCGGGGAACTTCCAGCTCACAGGCTATATAAGGCCAGGAAAATTATTTGATCTGGTCCTGCTAAGGCAATCTCAGATGGGATTCAAATCCAATAAATCCTGGAGCTTTTTTCATAGGAGCATAAATTTATATTAAGCAAATGATGTTATAAATATCCAAATGACCCTTGGCAGAAATAAGGTTCCCCCACCCCTGCTTTAAAATAATTGCATTCTATGTTGAATAAACCTAGTAATATTCATTCTCTATGTCATTACAACTCACACAGAACAAACAATTCACTTGAGACACTTCTGGTCACCAAATGTGTGGGTTTCCCCCCCCCCCCAAACAATTTTGTGAGACACCAGCTGGGTGTCCTACATTTTAACTCAATGCTGACACTATTCACCTGGAATAGTGCCATGCCCCACAGGTTAAGTGTTCAGTGCCACAAGGCTGACTCCTAATTCAGATGTCAACCCCAGTTACACATAGCTTTTGGTCACTTGGTTACAAGTCATAGGTTCTTCTTCCCCTTTAGGTTAAATTACTTGTTAGAGTAGTTCACAGAACTCAAGGAAATACATTTACCAGTTTATTAAAGGACTAAAGGCCTGGTGTACAAAAATGTGTGCACTTGGGGGTGTCCCTAGGACTGGTATGTGCCCTCTCAGAGTATGGGACCCCTCAGGGGATGTCCACCTGCAGGCTTAGGCTTGATCCCTGGGGAATCGGACCTAAGCTGGCAGTCAGACATCCCTCTGAGAGCCCGGGAGCCCTCAGGGAATGTCCACTTGCCAGCGGGGAGCAGGCCTAAGCTGCAATTGGACATCCTTAGCACTGCTAAGGAGGCAGGAGAGGCTCCCACCACCACCGCTGTACTGGCAGCCATCAGCCTAACTTGTGGCTGAGCAGAGCTCCCCCTGTGGGAGTGCACTGACCGCCAGGGAGCAGATCCTGCACTGAGTATCTGCCCCATTGTGATCAGTGTGTGTCATAGTGATCAGTCATTCCCAGTTGTTCTGCTGTTAGGGTCAATTTGCATATTACCCTTTTATTATATAGGATACAGGCATGGTGCAAGGGTGGGGGCTGGCTGGTTTGCCCTGAAGGGTGTCCTGGATAAGGGTGGGGTTCCTGCTGGGGTGCCTGGCCAGCCTGGGTGAGTGGCTGATGGCTGTTTGCAGGCTGGCCACAGCCCCTCCAAAGTGGGGGGGGGGGGTTCCTGCTGGGGTGCCTGGCAAGCCTGGGTGAGGGGATGATGGCTGTTTGCAGGCTGGCCAACCCCCCCCAGCAGGAACCCTCACCCCATGAGGGTGTGGCCAGCCTGAGTGAGTGGCTGATGGCTGTTTGCAGGCTGGCCACAGCCCCTTTATGGTGGGGTTCCCCACTGGGGTGCCTAGCAAGCCTGGGTGAGGGGATGATGGCTGTTTGCAGGCTGGCCACAGCCCCCAGTGACCCAAGCTCCCAGCCTGGCTGGAAGCAGGTATCTGGGATTTATTTATCTTCTATAATTTAAACTTTGTTACCTTGAGTGGAGGCCACAGCCTGCCAGGGCAGGTGGGAAGCTTGGCTTCCTCCATTGCCAAGGCAATGAAGCCTCCTGCTTGCTCCAGCTCCATGGCTACCTAAGTCCATCTTGGTTGGGTTAATTTGCATATAGTCTGATTGGCTGGTGGGCATGGCTTGAGGCATAGAAGAGGTGCAGTCAATTTGCATGTTTCTCCTTTATTAGATTAGATATGGTAAAGGATGTAGATGAATATTCAGATGAAGAGATACATAGGCTGAGGGGCCTGGGAGTTTCTCCAAAGCTTCTATCCCAGTGGAGTTAGGGTACATCACCCTCCTGGTACATAGATGAGCTCACAATACCAGTGGAATTTTTTAATGTAGGCATAACCCATCATTAACTCCTTTCGTTGCCCTTCTCAAGAGAAGGGGGCAGGGAGCTTAACAATTCAAGCTTCTAATCATGATTTGGACTTTTTCATGACCAAACTATTATTTGACTCTCATCTAGGAGCGATCCAGGAGTCCACCTATTATAATAAAAGATACACCTAACACCCAGGAAATTACAAGGGTACCAGGAGCCCTGGGTCAAGAACTGAGTTAAGAACAAATATTAGAACAACAGATGCTCCTGATGCTCTTATCACTTAGGAAATTATTAGGGTTTAAGAGACTTGGGCCAGGAACAAGGGGCAGAATAGATAGATAAATAGATGATAGATAGATAGATAGATAGATAGATAGATAGATAGATAGATAATTTCTGTTATCTCACACCAAAGTCTATCTGTCCACCAAAGTCTACCACTCAAGTTCAGAGGAAAGTTAATAAAAACATTAGGCTGGGTATAATAAATTATTGAAAATAAATGTTGAGAACAATTGCTTAAATTAACCCTAAGCATTGAAAAAGAAAATAAAAACAAACAAAATCTAAAGCTTTTGTTTTACTTTCCACTATTCAACATATGCAAAGCTAAAGCATGCTTTTCTGATGAGAACGTTCTAAACTTTCTAGCATTGCAAAGAAATCAAGCTATGGAAAATAAACCAGTGCATTAGCCACTAAAATTTAATAGGGTGAATAAAACTTTATTGTTCATTTTTCCCCTAATTAAACTTTATAGATTTTTTTTAATTTTATTGATTTTTTACAGAGGGGAAGGGAGAGGGATAGAGAATTTAGAAACATTGATCAGTTGCCTTCTGCACAACTCCTATTGGGGATGTGCCCGCAACCAAGGTACATGCCCTTGACCAGAATCAAACCCAGGACCCTTCAGTCTGCAGGTTTGCACTCTATCCACTTAGCCAAACCGGTTAGGCCATAAACTTTATAGATTTCTTGATGTTAATCAGCACACAAAACATCTGGAATTTTTACTTACTGAAACAACAAACTGATTTTTAAGTTATCCAATAGATATTAATAGAGAAAAAGTGAATTGGAAATTGTTTTTTAATGAGAGAGAGAGAGAGAGAGAGAGAGAGAGAGAGAGAGAGAGAGAGAGACTGAGCAAAATTACAATGGCATAAAACTGGGAATCAATTCAGAATTTTTCTTCTCTAATTTTTTTATTCAGCTAGGAGATAGATCCTTCAGGTAACGACAACTTCATCACCATCAGGAAAATGTTGACTATACCATTGCTAGCAATCATTGACATGTGAGATTCCTTCACCGTTCATTTATTCTTGTGCTGGAAGGGGTGTGTAACAGAGAGGTGAAGATGAACAAAAAAGCAAAAGGAGATACCAAATTATGAACACTTCTTTTGGTAAACATTTCTACAAGTAAATTTTTAATAGTTTTCAATCTTCAACCTCACCCCTAGTTATGTCTTTCATCCTTCCTCCAATGTTTGGGGAAAGTTCCTGTGCTAATGTAGGAACGTCTCTTCTTCAGCATATCTCTCTCTCTCTCTCTCTCTCTCTCTCTCTCTCTCTCTCTCTCTCTCTCTCATAATAAAAGGGTAGTAGAATATATGGCTGTTCTAATTCTAACCAGTAAATATATACTTAATATTTATGTGGTACATAAGGGGAAGACTTGTCTTTAATCAACAACTGTACCATATAAGACAGAGCTGGAAGATTATAGTTATTCAAGATTGTTGATTCTTTTTTACACTCACACAGTTGAAAAGATATGTCTATTCCAGTCCAAACATATCTCTAGTATCCAACCCTTCCATTGTTCTTCCCACATTACGGCTTCAGTTTAGTTTCTCATTATTTCCTGATTGATTTTCTAACTCTCCTAAGAAGTGGTATTATTCACCATCATCCTCCCACATTTTTTACCATTTTCCAATTCTACCTTGGTGATTTTTTTCTGAAATAGACATCTGATTATGTCTTACCTCTACTTACAGATATGATGTATTTTCAGCAACATGTCATATTAGAAATCTTTAAAAACCTATCTAGTTAAAAACAGAACAAAATAAAATGTTAGATTAAGTGCTTAAAAATATTTTAAATGTATAGATGAGAAGAAAGAAAGTAATCCAAAATCCTTCAAAACCAAATCAATGAGAAAGCATGACTAGGTATGCGAGAGCACAGAAGCAGACCTGGAATCACCTTCTAACTCCCGGTGAATGAACCAGATCTGCAGAGTGTCAGAACAGGGGCAGTACTGCATAGGCCACAGGAGGAGCCCAGCCTAAGGCCTGAGCAACATGGGACATCAGACCAGAGAATCCCACTTAAAGACATGACCTCCACTCACCTCCCAGGGGAACAGTGGTAGTGAAAGGGAAGAATAGGCAAAACACACCAAACAAGCAAATATTTTTTTAAGTAACACACAGAAATATGATAACTAGTGCTTATTTTGATCTCTGCTATGATTGAAATAAAATAAAATGTCTTCTCTGTGAATTTGTAGTCACAAACTAACTCTAACAGGAATTTGGGGTGATAGTTACAACCCATTTTGAGTTGATTTTCTGTATAGCATAAGATGTTGGTCCAGTGTCATTTGTGTATATGTGACTATCTGGTTTTCCCAACACCATTTGTGAGAGAGACTATTCTTTCCCCAATTGTATATTCTGGCTTTTTGTTGTTCATTAATTGACCATATATTCATGAGTTCATTTACAGCTTGTATATTCTATTGCATTGATCTATGTGTTCATTTTTATGCCAAGACCAAACTGTTTTGATTGCTCTAGTTTTGCAATATAGTTTGAAATAAGGAAGTTCCATGTTTTCAGCTTTATTCTTTCTCATGGTTGCTTTGGTGATTTAGGGTCTTTTATGGTTCCATACAAATTTTAGGATTGTTTGTTCTATTTCTGTGAAAAATGACATTGGGATTTTGATAGGGTTTACATTGTAGATTGGCTATGGTAGGACAGTTAATCCTCACAACATTGCCAATTAGGTTTTTGGAAGCTGATACTTTAAGTGAAAAAATGTTTAACAAAACCGGTTTCACCACAAGCTAACTGATATAAGCAAGAGTTAAGTCCCTACAGCATATTTCTGGTAACAAAAACATCACCAAATAAAGACCCAAAACACTTCTACTACGAAAAACTGAAATAAATGTGAGCTATACATATATTTAAGAAAGATGAATAAAAACAAGAGGCAGGCATACCTCATTTTAGTGAGCTTTACTTCATTGCACTTCACAGGTGTTTTGTTTTTTTTAAAAATTGAAGGCAAGAGCATTCAGAGGAGAGAGGATTACCACTCACTTTATTGTGATACTCCCTTCCTGATGGTGGTCTGGAACTGAACCTTCAATATTTCCTAGGATTGCCTGTAACTCTTCTTCAAACCTCTCATTCTAGTTCAAGGTCCCCACATGGACAAAGCCTCTCCCAGCAGCTTAGGGCGCAAGGTGAGCACCCACCCTGGATAGGATGCCCGCCATTGCAAGGTGCACTCACATCCATACCCACGCTCACTCAGACTGGGACCATTTAGACATGCCAATTCACCGAACGCTCACATCTCTGGGAAATGGGAGGAAACCGAGCACCTGGAGAAAACCCACACAGACATGGGGAGAACATGCTGTCTCCGCACAGATAGGACCCTTGATGGGGAATCATTTTTTTCTCATCTCTGTGATCACTAAACATTATTTCAGAGGGCCTGCCATATGGAATTTTAACAATATTAATTCTTCCATTCAAGGAACACAATATAGCTTTTCACTTGTTGGTGTTTTCTTCAATTTCTTCCATCAGTGACTTATATTTTTTATCGTATGGGTCTTTTGCCTCTTCGGTTAGGTGTATGCTTAAGTATTTTATTGTTTTTAATTCTATTGCAAATGAATTTTTTAACCTGTCTCTCTGCTAGTGTGTTGCTAGTGTATAAAAACACAGCTGGTTTTTGTATGTTGATTTTGCATTCTGCTACTTTACTAAACTTATTTATAGTTTGAACAGTTTTTTAGTGGAGTCCTTTCCTTAGAGTTTTCCATGTATAATATACTGTCATTAGTTAATAGAGACAATTTTACTTCCTCCTTCCTGGTTTGGTTGCCTTTTATTTCTTTTTACTACCTAATTGCTCTGGCTAGGATGAATGAAAGTGATGAGAATGAGTGGGCCTCCTTATCTTGCTCCTAACCTTAAAGGAAAAACTCTCAATTGAGTATGACATTAGCTAAGTTCATATAGGCATAGAGGTTGCTTACATGGAGGTCTGTAATAATGCGTATGTGTTTTAGAAAATTGGGTAAGTGGTTAAGGTTTATGTGTAATTTTCACATATAAAATAGTGGAAAATAGTTTCTTGTTAAACCTCTTCCCAGAACATTTAATTTTCAGGAATGAGTTTCTGACCTAAATTGAGATGCAATGAAGGATGTATGACACATTTTGTAATACTTTTTATAGTCTTGTCTGTCTGCTCATAACTTTGAATTCACACTCTTTAGCTAGATTCCCAAGTCCTTTGCATTGTGCTGCATGCTTGCCACTCCAGCTTCATCACTGTCCACTCCTGCCTCAACAGGGCGAGCCTGCCTTCATGCCTCCATGCATATGTGTGTGACAATCTCTCTGTCTGGATGCTTTCTGAGTAAGCTCAAACATCATTTCTGCATGGTAGCCGCTCTGTGCTCCCATAATACCCTTCAACTCATCTGTCATAGAAGACAATAGGATATTCAAATCGGGGTTAACATTCTATTTCCTTCACTAGTCTATAATCTTCTTGTCCTAAAGGATTCTCGTTCTTATGGTGATGCCACAGTGGGTTTTAAACAAATGTTTACTAATAAGTAAACAAATTAATATATAACAGTAAAAGAAAATAGATCACTATGGTTTAATGCTTTTAAGGAAAGGATTCAAGGACAAAATGGATTTCAAAGATTTAAATGTTAAGAGAAGGAAGTAGCAGAAGTGAAGGCTTGGAAACAGGCAAAAATGATATGGGCTTGAAGAAAGCAGGAATTCACAAGAGGAATATGGAAGAAAAAATTGTGAAGTTAAATTGATTGAGAATTAAAAAATATATCTTTGCTCTAACGCTATGTGACCCAATTGCATACATCTTTAATATTTAACTCCCATACTTAGATGGGAAGTGGTGCATGCAATTCTTAGTTTTTGATGTGGTGCATGCAATTCTTCTTGTATACACATCAGCTATCAATGAGTCTTTTAGAATTAAATAGCTCTTTCCTCTGCTCTCCCACCCAGGGATAGCCAAATCTTAATGCACTAGCTTAAGATGAACTTGTTACACTGATATAGTTGATTCATTAAACAAACAGCAAATAAATCCTTATCCTACTTTGCTTTGGGTGGGGGGTCCTGAAGAAGTCTTCTATTGACTTAGAAAATCATGTGGACACCAATTCTCTAAATGAACTTTCTGCGACGAAGAAGACGTCTTATGGAAGCCATGTTATACGTAGCTACCATCCAATGTGGCTGCTGACATTTGAAAGGTATCTAGTGTTATTGAGGAATTGGATTTTTTTTATCCTATTTCAGTTTAATTAATTTATACTTTAAATAGCCATCTGAAGCTAGTATTCACTATATCAGGCTGCAAATTCTGGAATACTTGTGAGGAACCTAATGTTGCAGCCATGACCCCTACCTCGCCAAGCAGTCCAACTCCCACTCTGACACTTTCCTCCAAGACAGCTGCTTGAGCAAACAGATGCCAAAGCTGGAGTGCTGCACTTGTAACTTGCCAGAGAATCTCCACTGGTAGTCTTTCATGGGAATTAAGAGCAAACTAGGCCATGAAGATATATACTCATTCCTGCCTGCTACACATGAAAGGCCAGCAAAGTCTCTGTATAATCAGTCTATCAAGAAAAGTTATAATTAGAACCTTATTTCTTTTCCTTCTTGTGGAACACTGGGTCCCTTTAACCATATTAACACAATCAGTGCTAAAAGGAAAAGGGAAATTAGCTTTGGCATGCACATCATTCTCTTTGCACCTGGGAGATTTTCAGCACAAGTCAAAGTAGCATTCTGGATTTGTGTTAAGGATGTTTCTTGTGATCACAGTGCCCTAAATAATACATGAGCCTACATGTGCAAATACATTTCATGTCATCTGCTGCTTAGAGAGCATTGCTGACTGCCCCTGGTAATTCCCTCCAGCCCCCCAGGGGTCTTCTTAGGCAGGTTGTGAAGTTTGTTCAGAAGGGCTCTCCCCTAATTTAAAGAGAGAGTATCTCCAAGCATTGGGTGCATGATTTTGTCATTTGCAAGTGGGGTTATCATGCAAAAAGCTAGGGCGTGGTCCATAAATTGGCATTTTAATGTGCACTCTCTGGACAGGTGTTTTTTCACTGTGTTTGGGAAAAGTGTAGTTGGGCTATGAAGCTCAACAGAGGACCAGAACACAGATCATGACTAGTGACCTCTACATTCGGTTTCTGGTTTCTTCTTAATCAGGTGGAGGTAAAAGCAAGCAGTGGCCTGGATTAAAACCCCTGCTGACCTGTGGTTGGAAGCATGTACCTTGTTTTAAAAGCTCTGAGCCTGAGGTAAGCGGCTCGGAATAAAGTGATTGCCAGCTCCCTGTGTTCTTTGTAACATAGCAAGACCTTATTGCATTGGATTTCTTGGTGGCCCATTTTGGGGAATATCGCTGGGAATCTGTTCATGTAAAACCATTCGGAAGTAGCTTGCCTTCTGGTAATGCGGTGCCGAGGCCCAGAGCAGGCAGCTCCAAGATATCCGCCAATGGCATATTGATAATGTCAAACTGAAATCACCTAAAAAGCTACAGGAGCAGGGTTTGCTTTCTGACTCTCCTCTGTCCCATAAAAGCAGGAAGTAAATCTCCAGGATAGTGCCCTCCTCACTGCTAGAGGACTGAGAGACAACTTTATCACAAGAGTTATAACTCTTTTATAAAATGCAGAGCCGGAAAGGTGTGTGTGTAAAACAAATCATTTTACTCCTTTACAACCCAAGGTCAAACTTTGTTTAGATTCCTCACTAATGAATACCCTAATCTTGCTGAGATTCCTTCCTATTGAGCACTTTCTTTGTCCTGCCGGTTTCTCACACATGCATTGTTTCTTTGTCTGAAAAATGTGAAAAGCCCTCATTCAGTTATTTCTTTGAGCTTCATTTCATAATGAAGCATCATACTGTGCTTCTCCTTGTGCCCATATTAAATTGATTTCTTTCTCCTGTTCATATAGACTTACACCAATTTTATTATTCAATTATTGGCCCAGCCGTAAGAACTAAAGAGTAGGTGAGGGGAATTCTCGCCCTCCCCAGCAGTTAGTGATAGCAGTGACTACTTCACATCTTTCAGCATAAAAGTAAAGAGCCAACCCACCTGTAAAGAGAGACTTGCTGCCTCTCCCTGCATGTGTCATGCTGAAATGGTCCAGGGTAGCATCTGAGATGGAAGGATATTAAAAGGATGCTTTGACTTGGTTTCAAGGGGCCAGAAGCTGACAGATATGCTACCAATGCCACATATAAACTCCTACAAGTACACATAATGTTTCAGTGAGAGGAACCCTTTTTCTCCAGCTTAAGTTCCTGGAGTCAATTTCCTCCCCATCCCCTTGCCTCTCTCCTCCCTTGCCTTGTTTAAAAAAATGACCATCATAATTAACGGAAGGCGTTCATATTCATACTCTACATTGGACACTCTCTTAAAAAACTATTGTGAAATAATTCATAATATCCCCACTTTGTAAAGCAGCAAACTGAGATTTAGAGCAGTTACTTGACTCGCTCACAGTGAAGCAGCTTCTACATGGGGGAACGTACCAGACTCAGGCATGTGAACCTTCGGAGTCCTCATTGTTTGTGTGCCTTGATCTATGTTATATTACTTAAAAATTGAACTCATACATATTTTTTGAAGAACTTGGCTAAAAATCAAATGTTCCTGTTTTGTTTATCTGTTTGTTAATGCCTACCTAGGCTCTTGCATAGCCCTTCATCTGGTCTTCTTGCTGGAAATGCTCTTCTACAATGTAATCTGCCAATGATAGCCTCCTTTTCCTTGTTACATCACTAAACTGCCATTTCTCTTCTATAGGCACTGGACCATGTATCATTCCCACCAGCCATGTGCCAGATTATTCATAAATGGGCATCCTGGCACAAGGGATTTTGTCAGTGGAATAGGTGAGATGTGCAGAAACAATTCAAATTGTAATAAATTCATCAGATGTTTTATTAAACAATTATTTCTTTAATATTTATTCTGTATCAGGCCCTGTTTTAGGAGATATGAGCTATACTTTTGTTTTTATTGAGGTGGTTATGGAATCCAGGAAGGAACTAGCAGTTAGTCCTCAAAAAAGGAATGATAGTAAAATATGAACTATAAAAGGGTGTTTCTGAATTCCTTTTTTTATTA
>PVJC01054472.1:0-10491 GCA_004026665.1 Murina feae | reverse complement strand
GAAAAGAATGAAGCATCCTCCTTAAGCCACTATATTTTGGGGGGGCTTGTTACATGGCAATAGATTGAGATGCTATTCCAGTGCAGTTTGAAATTTCATTTCAGATTTACATGTGCACGTGCCAGCTTTATCACTCACAAAATGTGTGACAAGTTAATCCCTCTGAAGTCTAGTTTCATCATTAAACTAGAAAAAACTAGGATACTGAAAAGCTATTGGAAGAATTAGAGATGATAGATATAAAGTGCCTGGAAAACAGATGCTCAGCAGGTGAAAGTTACTAGCATGTTTGTGCATATGCCCAATATTATGTGACTTGCACCTAGTAATGTCCACCTTCCTGGAGCCCACAGGTTACTACTACCAAGTGGATAACTCTGAGAATAGGCTGTGTATCCTCACAGGAGGCCTGCCTACACCCCAGCTCCTCTAAGTAACTTGCTTCCCCTAGCACTATCTCAAGGTGGTTCTCTTTGGAGACAGAAATTACCTTTACCCTCCAACCCATGGCATTCACTTCTGGACATCTACTATAGTTCCAGGTGTTTGCACTGACCGTGACCTGCCTCCCTGGTTGGCTGCTATAGTTCAATGGCTCCTCCTCCGGTCTTCTGATTCATTGACATTATTACTGTGGGTTGGCTTCTCCAGCTGTTACCTATCCTGTTACTGTGTTAGTCAGTGCTTTGATCACGTTCTCATGGCAAAGACTAGCTAGATACTCACCAGACCCCTTTCTCTTCCTGGGTACATAGCCAAACTACATTTTCCATCCCCTCCTATCTGTTGGGGACAAGTGACTAGTTCTCAATAATGGAAATTTGTTACAAAACTGGTGTATAGTTTCCAGGATAAAACAATTAAAAGTGGGCGCACCTTCTCTATGCTCTTTTTTCACTTTGTGGTTGGCTGGTTAAAAGGGTAAACAGAGGATGGCATAGGGGATGATAAAAGTACTAGAAGGAAAGGGTCTAGATCCCTGTGTTACCACCTGGAAGAGAGCCACCTAGGAGAATGACCTGACCAGGAACATCTGCATTAGACTTTGCATAAGTTAGAAACAAATTTTTATCATGTTAAGTCTTTTAGATTTAAGGGGTTGTTTGTAACCACAGCATAATTTAACATGTCTGACTAATACAACTCCCAAATTTTGAAGCCCTATTTTTTTTTGTTTCTGAAAGTTCTCCTAGCGTAACAGCTATAATTTATCTCATTGCTTCTCACAGATTCTTTGCATCTTTAAACCTGAGCAAGTTCCCTAGAATTTTGGTGGAAAGAAAATATAAACTAACTCAAAAAATATTTATTAAGTAAATATTTGCCAGGTATTGGGGTAGGCACGGAGGTTAGAGAGATGAAAGACATCATAGCGATTCACTGAGTGTTACACCTCCCAGGACTGAGCTCTGATATCTCCACTCTGTTCCCAAGTGTACCATACGCCCCCTACCCATACTAGTGAGGGGTAGTCTTTCCCCCTCTGCTTCTCCTTCACACATCTCAATGCTGAGGCTAGGGCAGCTCCACCATATCTTGCTACTTTTCCCACCTAGAGCCCCCCGTAAGAAGACCCATTTTTGCTTCCCCTAACACGCCAGGACTTCAGAGGCAAATGGGAAAATTAGGCAACCCCCATAAACATCCTCACTTAGACATTCAGTTTCACCGTCACAGTATTTTTGTTGTTCATTCTCTTGCATAGATGCCAAGAAAGATGGATCACAAGGTTGTGAATCTATGGGTTTCACTAACATTGTGTACAAGCTGGAATCTACCTGGTTATTTAAAATGGGAAGTTAAGTACTCGGTAAAATGATGCTTAGCTTTATTTCCCATTGACAAAAGATCAGACACTTGGCTAAAGAGATTCTATTTGATGGAGAAAAGATAAGCTTCATTAAAAATTTTTAAAATGTAGTCCCAGCAGCGATTCTTATTTCAATCATAACAAATTTGCATTCCTGGTTTAGCTTCATAGTCCTGAAACATTTCTCCTTCCCATGCTTTCTGGTTTTTCATTGGCTACTGAACGACATGCTGCTGGATAATTAGTCACATTTGGGGAGTTTTCAAGGATCTCCGTGTATTAGTTGGAGGCATTTGGGACCGGGCAGGAAAGTGGCCCAGCAGCGCGTTTGTTACATTTGCTTGTAGTAAAATGTTAAAAAGGGTTTTGTTTTTGTTTTGTTTTGTTTTTAAACCAGAGGTGTCTACTGAGCCCAGAAAGAATCAGAGGAGCCACAACAGCTGGGTGCTATAAATGCCTCAGGATTGGAACTCATCTTTTAATCATCTCACTAACTATACATAGAACATGCAGCCAAAGGATGTTGGCCATGGAACCATCATCATCTGCTGCTCGGCTCCGCAGGGTCTGACAGTGAGCAAGACCGGCTCGCTTTGATACAGCGTGTGCTGGATGGAGGTAATTAATTCTCAGCCTGTGTCGGTAGCATTTTTGTTCCCCCTCTTTTCCAGCTTTTATCAGGCTCCCAGGGGCCACCCACCGAGCCTGCGCACAGGACCACGCACATGCTCCCCCAGACGCTGTCAAGTCCCTCGTGCCAAAAGAAGCCTACTTCACGGATTTTAGGTGGCATTTCAAAAAGACAACACTGTTCTTCACTGAACAGGAACAAGATTCCACTAACTCCTTGGTTTGCGGAGTAAATGTGACAGATGTGGCTAATCTGGCACTGACGATACTACAAAATACAATAAAATTCTATTTTTAACATGATGCCAGTTGAGAACCCTTTTTCCATGTAAACACTTCAGAGATCACTTCCTGGAAGAGAAACCCTGCTTCCCGATTACGCTGCAATTGGCACAGAATCTTTCACTAATGTATTGGAAGCACTGCCTTTTTTCTCCGTGTTAAAATAATTTTTTTAAAAAAGAAGTCTCGCAAAGATAGCAAGGCTAACTTCATTTTTATAATCCTCTGACTATTAGGTTCAGGAACCTATTCACTAGGGAAGAGCTGGTCGCTCCACCAACATTTGTTGAACTGAAATCTTTGAATGTCTGTTCTGTTGAACCGTCTGTTGTATCATTAGCCTGGCTCTTATTTGTTTGGAAGGTTCCTCTGGCAGTAGTACTGTATCCTGACACATAGTTCTTTTTTTAAAATATGAAATTGAATTGCTGTTGGAGTTTTAGGCTTTGAATACGCCCCAGGTGGGACATTTCAAATAGCAGATAGAAGTCCTATACCACTGAAGATTTTAAACCATGAGAAAGAAACATTTTTCTCTTACTCATTTCTGTTCAACCGTAATATTTTTTGTCGGTGCTAAAATGATAAATTCGACTTCATCAAATGCTCAGGTGATTTTTGGGTTGTTTTGCCTTTGTTTTTCTTATGGCCATTCTGAAATTCTTCTATTGTTAATAGGAAAGAAAACTGAAAAGGTTGTACCCTTTGAATTAAAATATCATAAAGATAAATGAAAAGAAAGAAAATAGAAACCGAAGAGGAGAGAACTTAAAAAAGATGCTTTGATATAGACATAGCAAAGACCTTGGCTTGGAGACTTCTCTTTCTCTGGCCCAGTCCTTCGGGGACATCTGTTGAACTAGCAGGACAGGAGGCCTCCCTGGGGCCTCGGGCATGGCCGTCAGGGAGCCGCGTGGGAGACAGCGCTAGGTCTGTCCATTGCTGGGATTCAGAGACACTGGATTCGGCTGAAGGCCAGGTGAGGGGTATAAGGAATCTGGGGGAGGAGAGGCTTGAAGAGCTTGTTTAGAGAGACCTTATTGCCCAGCCTGCGTGCCTCAGTGGTTGAGCATCAACCTATGAACCAGGAGGTCACAGTTCGATTCCAGGTCAGAGCACTTGCCCGGTTGCGGGGCTCAATCCCCAGTGTGGGGTGTGCAAGAGGCAGTTGGTCAATGATTCCCTCTCATTATTGGTGTTTCTATCTCTCTCCCTCTCTCTTCCTCTCTGAAATCAATAAAAAATATATTTTTTTAAATAGAGAACTTATCTATAAAAAGAAGAGTGCTTAGGACTTTAAGCAGAGTGAAGAGCATGGTATGGTAGCCACAGTCAGAGAGGATGGCCACTCCTATGGGAGTGGTGAGATCAGGGAGTCCCATGGTCACCAGGGTCATCGTGTACATGAGGGACACCTTCTGGGACACGCAATTGTCGTGGGTGGCAGGAGGGTGGCTTCCCAATGGACTATGTGCAGCATGTGTAGTGGAAGCATTCAGCCAGCAAAACATAGGTGTAGATATATGACCTCACTCATCCCCCAGAGGTGCTGTGGCCTGGACACATGTGGGACAGAGAAGAAGGAATCCTGAAGGAAGCATCCTTATCAAGTGCAATAAGTCCAAGGACATCTTGTTTGAAAAATGAGGAAAACGGATGTAAAGAATCCAAAACACACCTGTAGTGGGCGCCTACGTGTGCCAGCCTCTCCACTGGATGCTTCCAAGGCTTCCTCACCAGTCACAGCCAGCTCTGCGGAGGGCAGCCCTCATCCATGTTGCATTTGGTTTCAAAAAAGCTCAAGGTATTTAAAAATAATGCTACTTAAAACCGCAAGGCAAATAAAGTGAAAACCTTAATGCTGTCGGTTAGACTTGTGCAGCTTAGAGCTGCCCCGAATGAGTGCTGGCTTCATTGTGACTTGGTTGTAAATTACCTACTATCCTCCCAAAATTTGAGATTTTTTTGCCTTAAGGAAGCTAGCGCTGGTTTCTGCTTTTTTGCAACCAAAAGAAACGTAACTAATACCAAAGTATAGAATGCAACTATTGTGAAAGCTTACATTAAGTTGCCTAAATGATAGTGCGCCTAAGAAATGAATGCTGCAACCTGTAGAGAAAGATTTCAGCAAAGACAATGAGTACTAAGGTGCGGAAGTGATAATAGAGTATCTTACTATAAGCTAGTTAACAGGCTACGGACTTTACATATAGAAGCTCATTTCATTTTCACGAAGACTGAATGAGATGGGTGCTGCTCTAAGTCTCACTTCTCATTGGCGGATTTGGGAAGAGGCCAGGCCGGGATTTTAACCTCGGCCTGTCCGATTCTCCAGTCTGCTTCAGCCATCAGTAAGCTACTGCTTCAAACAAAGTAATTAGTGCCCCACGTGACCTCCAGCCATAACCCTGAACCTCTGATTCTTCAAGATGAAAAAAAACACAATGAAATAAAAATTCTTTGTATAATTAAAATGAAACCTGGGAGAAATTTTAAAAATTATTTACTGATAATGTCAAGACATTTGAAAGCTGTTTGAGTTGGGAATTAATTAACCTAACAGGACAGCATAAAGCAGACCTGATAGATGCATAGCCATTTGTGCTGGGAATTGATAAACGACTCTGCCTGGCTCCCGGGTACCCCTCAGCACCCTCCCCACCAGCACTGACACAGGTGACCCTTCCATTTGTGTTCAATCCAGCTCCAGGGCCAAGGTTCTGCCTTGGCTGCACATTAGATCCACCTGGGAGCTTTTCAAAATCCCGGAAGCTGGGCCTGCACCCCAGACCAATCACATCAGACTCCATAAGTGTAGGACGGATGCTGAGGCCGTTATTACAGCTCTCCAGGTGATCCCACTCGCCAGGCACCACTGAGAGCACTGGGAGAAGGGCTGGAAGGAAGCCTTGCCCAGCCTCGGATCCTGGGGTCAGTGATGGCACAGAGGGAGGGCCTGGGCTGGCCCCCACCTGCTGGAGGTCCACCTCTGCTCTCCGACGACAGCGTGCAGGGGACCCAGCGGCTGCCACGCGTGCATGTGGAGCCACAGGTAAGAGGAGTGCTGTCCCTCATAGGGTCCTGGTGACACTGCTGGCCTATGGGTGCTGATGTCGCTACATATCTATCTGAAGGTGCCATTGTAGGTGCTTTTAGTCCCGTGGCACCTGACAGGAAGCCTCCGGGAAGGCACCTTGCCTCTCTTCCCTGTAAGCCCAGACTTGACTGCAAAAGCATCAGTGATGTTTCTGGTTCTCCTGCTGACTGGGGATACTTTTTTATTTTGTTCTGTTAAATACCCTTGAATGTAGTAAAATTGCTGAAGCACACACAATCCCAGCCCTGGCTGCCAGCCAGCTGAACGGGATCCGGTAGAAAGGCGTCTTCAACCTGTATCTCCACACCCAGGCTGGTCTGGCGCCTCAGTCCTGAGTCCCGAGACGCTGCTCCTGGCTCCTTGAGTCTGAGTTCCTGCCCACATAACCTGCCTCACACTCCAGTTCCTGCTGTGTGGGGGCTTCTCCTGGCCGCTTGCCATTTCTCCTCAACCAGAGTCCTACCTGCAATTAGTGAATTGCCTGGAGCTTGCCATTCACAGACAACTGTCCCTGAAGTCATGGTCCATTCCGACATCACCTGTGCTGTGCTTTGCACACTGAGCACACACTCCTGTTGGTGGTCTAGCCTGCCAAACTGGGTCACTGTCCTCCTTGTCCTGGAGTCTCCCTCGTCCCTGCCTCTGCTCCCAGCTCCATCTGACTGGTCAGTTCCTCTCGGTCTCTCACCCCATTGCACTTAGTGGAACCCTCTCCTGAACCAGCAGGTCAGTCAGAGAATACCTATATTTTATATGATTAGACACTTGTTTATTCGTGAGTAAATATTGTACCTGCCAAGCGTGATTCTAGGGATATAGAATACAAGACAGACCAGACTCCAGCTCCATAGGACTTACGTTCAGTTGAGACAGACTTTAAAGAAATAAAATATTAAGTGCGGAATTGTAATTGTTATGAAGCAAGGAGAATAGGACGTGATAGAGCGACTTTGAACTGGGAAGTTAAGGAAGGTAGTTATGCAGAGGTGAATTTTCACTATGGCTTGAATAACAGAGGTCTGGGGGGAAAGGGTTCAGGCAGAGAGATGAGCTGGGACAAGGCCCCACGGTGGGCACAAGCCGGGCATCCTTGGGGACCAGTAAGAAGACTATGGAAGTGGGTGTGCTGGGGAGAGTGGTAGGAGGTGAAGTCAAAGAGGTTGACAGGGTCAAATCAGGTTGAACCTAAAGCCCATTTAGGGAGTTCGGAGTTTTCTAAGAGTCGTTATGTTATAAAACATCACTTGCATTTCCAGGCAGAGATTATTGTAAGAGGCAGGACGAAGCAGGGAGGCCTGTTCAGAAAGAAAAATGTACCAATCCAGATGCATTTGGTTTGGCTTGGACTAATGGTTATAATGTGGCTAGAAAGAAGTGGATGGATTCTGAATATCCAGGGTGTCCCCCCAAAAAATGTGTACACAATTGGAGTAATTACTAATCCCAAGGGATTGAATCTGGCCGGAAACATCAATTGAGCTGTCAGCTGTTAAAGCATGTATACATTTTGGGGGTGGGGCACCTTGTATTTTGGGAGCAGAGGGGTACATGGAGGGTCAGAGGTATTAGGAAAGTGAAGAAGCAAGACCAATCTATAGGCTGGAAGTTAAACCAATGGTTAGTGGTAGCACCTTGTACTGAGATGATGAAAACTGGGAGAACACACTTGGTGAAGAGCCCAAAGGTCTGTAGACAGGTCTGTAATACGCCTGTTGGGCAGCAATCACTAAATCATCTATTGCACGTTCAATGCACTGGGCAGATACACAGCAAATTAAAAGGCATAGCAGCTCCACACTTGAAAAGATCCAAATAATATTTGGTGTGAACAGCAATGTGTTCAGGCTGTCAAATACTATTCTATGTTATTATCCCTTTCAACAAATTGGCAAAAAATAACTTTTGACAGTCGTTTGGTATTCACACAGCTAACCTGGTGCCCGTGTGATTGCAGAGTCTGCCTGTGGTAAACAGTGAGCAGGAGGGGCTGAGGAGCGTATGTGGGGGAAGCCAGGTGCCAGTCCTCTCACATCTCATCCTGCTGCTGACTAGTAGCTGGTGCGGGAGAGAATTTCTGCTGATGTTCTGCTCCCTTCCCCACCCTCACCTCTCCCACGGCCCTGGGAGATAGCACCCTGACCCCGGAGTCCTTCCAACTGGGAGGCAGCCACAAAACAGAGGCTTAATGGTGTTCACATCAGTGTTGAATTTAACCCACTGGGAGAAGCAGATTTCCACTGTTTTCCCTGAATTACTATGGAAATTTTGGAAATTATAGGAAAGAATATGAGCATTCTTCATGAAAGCCTCAGCTCAGAGACGCCTTTGACCTTTTGATGTATTTTCTTCAAACACACACACATTTTTATTTTATAAAATTGGAGGTTTTCTGCTTTTTTTCATGTAAAAATATTTGCATTTTTCTCATTTCATTACTTTTTAAAAACAGGATTATTACTGCAATCATATGAATGTCCCATAATTTGTTAACCATCTCCTACTGAGAGATATTAAGGTTTTCTCACATTTTTGCTCATATGAATATGCAGTGATAAACATCCTTGAACATTAAGTCTTTATGTATCTGCTTCATTTTTAAAAATTTTAATATTATTGATTTCTAGAAATTAAGAAACTAGTTTAAAAGTATTTTACAGCAAATTCCCCACTACCAAAGTTATGCTAAACATGGACAGCTGTTTGAGAGTACCTATTTCACCACAGCTGTTATATGAGTGAATGTAAGATTTCCTCACTTTGGGGGGCGGAAAAAAAGAACAAAAAATTTAAATTAACTTAAAGGGATTTTTTTCATTTTACTCTGAGTCTGAACACTTTGAGATGTCCTTTGGGTACTATCATGATTTGATGTATTGGTGATTTGCCCATTATTATGTTAGAAAAGTTTCTTTATTGATTTATGAAGGTAATGAATGAGATTCTTTGAAAGTGATATAATTATAAATACTTTCCTAGATTGTCCCTTGTCTTTTAATTTTTACTTTTTAAAGAAATCATACTTTTTGAGGGAATATTACATCAAAATGAATAGCAGATATTTGAGAGTCAGATCTGAGATCAAATCCTGGCTCTGCCTCTTGCTAGCTGTGCTCTTTCAAATTATTGAACTTCTTTAAGCCTCAATCTCCATATTTTTTAAAATTAATATAATAACACCAATGTGACAAATTTATGGTAAAGAGTAAATATAATAGTAATAATCATCTTAACACTTGTTTTAGGTATTATATACCCTCTTACATGGATCATCTCATTTAATCCTAACAACAGCCTTATTAGAAAGACATTAGGCACATTACTTATATGTAAAAGAAAGTGCAGCCCTAGCTGGTTTGGCTCAGTGGATAGAGTGTTGGCCTTTGGACTGAAGGGTCCCAGGTTCGATTCTGGCTAAGGGCATGTGCCCAGGTTGCAGGCTCGATCCTCAGCAGGGGGTGTGCAGGAGGCAGCCAGTCAATGATTCTCTCTCATCATTGCTGTTTCTCTCTCTCCCTCTCCCTTCCTCTCTGAAATCAATAAATAAATATATTTTTAAAAGAAAAATACAGATGCAGGGTTCTGAGGAGCTCCCTCCTTCCCCCCGCCCCCCCGTAAGGAAACTTGATAAATTTTGTTTATTCCAGTGTCTGCCAAACGTTTTTAATTACAGAAACTCTCTATCAAGTAGTACCATTCACTGACATTTCAATCACAAACTTATTTTCAAGTTAAATTTTATTTTGGGATAATTGCAGATTCACATGCAGTTGTAAGAACTATTAGAGAGGAACCACGTGCCTTTTACCCCGTTCCCCCCAGTGGTATCATCGTCAAAAACAATAGGATATCACAACCAGGACCTGCACACTGACACAGCCAAGGCACAGAACAGTCCCTCACCACAAGGACGCACCTGTTGAACTTCGCAGACACGCCCACCTCTCTGTCGCCCGCCTCCTCTTCAAGCCAAAGTGTTTTTGCAGAGTGTGTGTCCCCTTTTATAGTCTCGGCAGAGATGTATGAATGATCTAGTCTGTCCTCAGCCTCCCCAACATTTGGTGGTGTCACTATTTTTTATTTTAGACGTTTTGATAGGTGTATTCAGGCATTACATTGTGGTTTTAATTGACATTTCCCAACAACAAATGACTTTGAACATCTTTTCATGGGCTTATTTGCCATCTGAATACCTTCTTCAGTGAAATGTCTTTCCATGTGTTTTGCCCACAGTCTAATTAGATTTTTTAAACATTGGATCTCAAGTTATTTACATACTAGTGGCCCAGTGCATGAAATTCGTGCACATTAAAAGGGGATTAATTAGAGGAAATATTTTAATATTGCTATTTGCCCTTTCTCTATAATAGAAGTGTCAGAGATTAAAGAAAATTAGTAAACGTATATGAAAATCTTCCTCCTGTCAGAGTCTGGGGTGAACCATGGAACCCAGAGTCAAGTCTTCAACCACCCACGTGCACCTCCAAATCGCTTGAGACCCAAACCTGGACGGCCCCCCTTCATTGGGCTAGATCCAGACCTGGCCGGTCCCACCCTGTCAAGCCCTGCCAGGTGGGGGGTGCAGCCTCAGGTCCCCTGGGTGCCAGGGCAGGAGGCCATGGCCTGAGGTCCCCTATCAAGCCCTGCTGGGCAGAGGGAGTGGCCTGTAATCCCC
>PVJC01054471.1:0-10487 GCA_004026665.1 Murina feae | reverse complement strand
GGTCTCTGTGTCCCACGGTAATTGCTGCAAGCAACGCTGAGAGAAACCCGTTTTGGATTTCCCCCTGATGCCAGTCTCTGGGTGTCTGTGGGACCTCCGAAACTCGTCTGGAACTGGAGTTCAGAGCCGCTGGGAGCTTGTGGCTCTCTCCGTTTTGGAAAAGAACCACGACCTCCGGTGCCAGCCCTTCCCCGAGCCCATGCGCGCGCCTCCGTACCTCTGTACTTTGCTTCCGCTGCTCCTCTGAGTCTCAGACTCTTCTCTAGTTGTAGGATTTTCACTCAGCCAGCCGTCCTGTGGGTGCGAGTGGTGTCCGTGTGTTCTTTTCATGGTTTTTCTGAAATAGTTGTTCACAGCTGCATATACGGTGTCTACCCTATGCCGCCATCTTGTTTCTCTTGCAGAAGATTCTTGAGTAACATTATAACCATGGTTTTGAACTCTATATCCAGTCATTTGCTTTCCTTCATTTCTATCATTTGTGACCTGTTTCTTTGTCTCTGCATTTTGGATTCTTCCTGTGTTGATAGAGTGGCCTATGTGCTAGGTGTCCTATAGGGCCCAATAGCTCAGCCTCCCCTATTACCTGAGGTGGACACTCTTGGTGCACCCCTTTGTGGAATGTATGCGCAGTCTTGTTTTAATTAAGCCTTGATTGTTGTTAGTATCACTGGGAGGAAGTGACCTCCAGACCAATTGGCTGTGAGGACCAGCTGTGTCTACAATGGGAGAACTGCTGTGCTAGAGACACCCTTATGGGGTAGAACTTGCTTTAGTGGGGCTTTGGCACTCACTGAGTCTGTTCCTTGAGTGTGTTGCTTATGGATGTGAAGAGTTGTACTCTGGTATGGTCTCACTCTGACTACTGGATACACTGGCTCTTGCATCTCCAAGGAGGTGCAAAGTCAGCCACTGCCTGAGGCCACCCAGCAGGAGCTACAAGGAGGTCTGCAAATTCCTCCACTTTCTTTTAGGTTTGGAAGTGCACAAATGAGGTCCGGCTGTAAAGCAATGCAGGCTGCTGCTGAAGGGCCTTAGGCCTTCTTTGGAAGCTTTGGAGCTCTCTGACCCAGCTGCCTTTTGTTAGGTTTTAGGTTGCAAAAGGACAGGCCATTCATATGCAAAAGTTGCCGCACACAGCTTGGGTGGGGTTGTAAATTGGGTGGCCTGGGGTCTCAGGGAATCACCAGGGCGGAGCAATCAGCAATGGCTGCCAGTCAGCCCTGCACCGGAGAGGTCCCTGGGTCACTGTGTCCCGCAGCGCAGCCCCATCCAGGAACAATGATCGCTGCAAACACCTCTGAGAGAAACCCGCCCTTGTGTTCCAGCTTGATGCCAGACAGTCCAGTTTCTTCCTGTGTGAGTCTGGGTCCCCAGAGTGTTGCCCAGAACTGGAGTTCAGAGCAATAGGGAGCTTGTATCGCCCTTCTGATTGAAAAACAACAACAGTGTATCCAGTTGCCAACCCATTTCACATACACCTTTGTACCTCCACGCTTCCGCACCTCCGCATCTCCTACCAGTCTCAATGTGCTTTTTTTCTTTCCTTCTAGTTGTAGTACTTCCACTCAACCAGTTTTCCCGTGGTTCCAGATGATATTTGTTTTGTGTTTTAGTTGGAGTTTTGATGTGGTTGTGAGAGACAGCAAGTACATGTGTTTACCTGTGCCGCCATCTTGGTTGTCTGTTGTCAAATGCTTTTTCTGAATCAATTGATATGATTAAGTGGTTTTTTATCTCTCAATTTGTTTATATGATGTATCACATTTATTGATTTGTGGATATTGTACCATCCTTGCATCCCTGGGATAAATCCTACTTGGTCATGGTGTATGATCTGTCTGATGTACTCCTGGATCCGATTTGCTAAGATTTTGTTGAGGATTTTGGCATCTATATTAATGAGGGATATTGGCCTGTAATTTTCTTTCATTGTGTTCAAACAGTCTATATCTGGTTTTGGTATTAGGGTAATGTTGACTTCATAGAATGAGTTTGGAAGTGTTCCTTCCTCTTGACTTTTTTGGAATAATCTGAGGAGGATAGGATTTAGTTCTTCCTTAAATGTTTGGTAAAATTCTCCTGTGAAGCCATTTGGCCTCAGGCTTTTGTTTTCTGGGAGCTTTTTTATTACTGCTTCAATTTCTTCCATAGTTATTGGCCTATTGAGATTTTTAGATTCCTCCTGATTGCGTTTTGGAAGGTTGTATTTTTCTAGGAATATGTCCATTTCTTCCATGTTGTCCAGTTTGTTGGAACAGAGTTGTTCATAGTATTCTTTAACAATCCTTTGTATTTCTATGGGGTCTGTTGTTATTTCTCCTCTTTTATTTCTGATTTTGTTTACTTGGGTCCATTCTCTTTGCTTCTTGGTGAGCTTGGCTAGCAGTTCATCAATCTAGTTTATCCCTTCAAAGAACCAGCTCTTGGTTTTGTTGATCTTTTGTATTTTTTTTGTCTCTATGTCATTTATTTCTGCTCTGATCTTAATTATTTCCTTCCTTCTGCTTACAGTGGGCTTTTCTTGTTGCTCTCTTTCTAAATCTTTGAGTTGTAAGGTTAGGCAACTTATTATCATTGTTTCTTATTTTTTTGCAGTAGGCTTGTAGAGCTATGAACTTCACTCTCAAGACTGCTTTCATTGTGTCCCATAGGTTTTGGATTGTTGTGTTTTCATTGTCATTTGTTGCCATGATGTTTTTTATTTCTTTTTTGATCTCTGTGGTAACCCAGTCATTGTTTGATAGCATGCTATTTAGTCTCCACGTGTTCGATTTTTTTTGGATTGTGTTTATTGTAGCTGATTTATGCCATTGTGATCTGAGAAGATGCTTAATATGATTTCTATCTTCTTGAATTTGAAGAGACTTTGCCTGTGCCCCAAAATATGGTCTATCTTTGAGAATGACCCATGTGCACTTGAGAAGAATGTATATGGCTTTGGGGTTAAGTGTTCTGAAGATATCAATTAATTCCATCTGATCTATTGGGTCATTTAGGAATGATGTTTCTTTGCTGATTTTTTGTTTAAATGATTTTTCCAGTGGTGATAATGGGGTATTAAAGTCCCCTACTATAATTGTATTGCTGTTAACCTCTCCCTTGATATCTTCCAGAAGATTTTTTATGTATTTGGGTGCTCCTATATTGGGTGTGTATATGTTTACCAGAGTTATTTCTTCTTGTTGGATTGCTCCCTTTAGTATTATGAAGTGGCCTTCCTTATCTCTTTTTATGTCCTTCACTTTGAGATCTAATTTGTCAGACATAAGTATTGCTACCCCAGCTTTTTTTTTTCATTTTCATTTGCCTGAAAAACCTTTTTCTATCCCTTCACCATCAGTCTGTGTGCATCTTTTTTTCTGAGGTGGGTTTCCTGTAGACAGCAGATACATGGGTCATGTTTTCTTATCCACTCAGTTACCCTATGTCTTTTGTTTGGGGCATTTAATCCATTTACATTTAAAGTTATTATTGATAAATACTTGTCATCATTTTCATTCTTTACCCCTGTGTTCCTTCTTCATTTCCTATTTTTTTTCTTTTTACAGCAGATCCTTTAACATTTCTTGCATTGCTGGTTTGGTGGTAACAAACTCCCTTTGTCCTTTTTTGTCTGTGAAGCTCCTGATTTCACCCTCAATTTTGATTGATAGCTTTGCTGGGTACAGTATTCCTGGATTGAGACCCTTCCTTTGCATGACTTTGTATATTTCATTTCCTTCCCTTCTTGCTTGATGTGTTTCTGTTGAGAAGTCTGTCCTAATCTGATGGGAGATCCTTTCTAGGTAACTTTCTGTCACTCTCTGGCCACTTTTAAGATTCTTACTTTGTCATAGGTGTTTGCCAATTTAATTATAATGTGTTTTGGCATTGGTCTTTTATGGTTTATTTTGTTTGGGACTCTGAGCTTCTTGGATTTATGTCAGTGTTTTCTTCCCTATATCATGGACGTTTCCTGTCATTATTTCTTCAAACAAGCTTTCTATTCCTTGCTGAGTTTCCTCTCCTTCTGGCACCCCGATTACACGGATGTTGTTTCTTTTCATGTTGTCCCAAAGTTCTCTTAGGCTCTCCTCCTGGTTTTTAATTTTTTTTTCTAGAAGCTGCTCTGCTTGTGTATTTTTTCCTACCTTGTCTTCTAGCTCACTGATGCAATCCTCTGCTTTTTCTAGTCTACTATTGATGCTTTCTATTCAGTTCTTTATAACAGTGGTGGCATTTTTCATTTCTTCTTGGTTCTTACACATATTGTCGAATTTGTCTTCCATTCTTTTCATCCTCCTTATGACCATTTCTCCGAATTCCTTCTCTGACAGGTTGCTTGCCTCCATTTTGTTTACTTCTTTTTCTGGTGATGCCTATTTTTTCTTTCATATGCAGGCCATTTCTTTGTCTCCCCATGATCTTTCTTCTCTGGATGTCTGGTTATGTAGTTCTCTCTCTCCTTTCCGTGAGGAGGCGCAAGGCTTGTCTGAGTCCACGTATTCACACTGCCTGGGAGTCTGGTGTTCCTGGGCTCATAGCTGGTCCCTGGCTGCCGTGTTTTCAGGGTCCCTGGATGTATATGCTTCTGATAACAGCCTCTCTCAAAGGATCTGTGTTGTAGGTGGCAGCAATGGCACCAGGTGTCGGTCTCTATGCTGGCTCCACCTTCGGTCCATGGGTATCAGGGTTCTCTCCTGTGAGTTTTCCATTGATTATTTGGGAAGCCTTTTCATATTTCAGTTATATTTCCAGTTTGTTCCTGGGAGCATGACCACACAGCCTCCTCCTACTCTGCCGCCATTTTTAATCTTCTTGTGCCATGTTTTCTAATGCACCTTCAATGTCCATTACTGATCACCCAGCTGCCTGAGTCCCATGCCTTCTCCAGCCTGGGACTGAGGGGCGCCTGGGCATCCCATTGTCTGCTCTGTCGATATTGCGTTCCCTGAGCTTGGACTGCAGCTTTCCTTTCTCTGTTATTTTTAATAAATCCTATTGTTCAGATTATTACAAAGTGTTGTTACTCTCCCCCCCCACCATAAGTCCCCTCCACCGGGTTCCCATCCCATCCTCTGCTCTTTTCCCCCCTCCCCATCCTCACATAGATTTATAGTTTTTGTCCAGTGTTTTCCCACACTCCTCACACCCTGAGAACTGTCAGTTCACTCCCTTTCTATGCCCCTGATTCTATTCTATTCACCAGTATATTCTGTTCATCAGATTTTTTATTCACGAGATTTTTAGATTCACTTGTTGATAGATATGTATTTGCTGTCACTTCGTTGTTCAAAATTTTTATCTTTATCTTTTTCTTCTTCTTCCTCTTCTTAAAGAATACCCTTCAGCATTTCATATAATACTGGTTTGGTGGTGATGAACGCCTTTAGCTTTTTCTTGTCAGTGAAGCTCATTATCTGACCTTCAATTCTAAATGATAGCTTTTCTGGATAGAGTAATCTTGGTTGTAGGTTTTTGCTATTCATCACTTTGAATATTTCTTGCCACTCCCTTCTGGCCTGCATCGTTTTGTTGAGAAATTAGTTGACAGTCATATGGGCACTCCTTTGTAGGTAATTAACTGTTTTTCTCTTGCTGCTTTTAAGAGTCTCCCTTTGTCTTTTGCCCTTGGTATTTTAATTATGATGTGTCTTGGTGTGGTCCTCCTTGGATTCCTCTTGGTTGGGATTCTCTGTGCTTCCTAGACTTGGAAGTCCATTTCTTTCACCTGGTAGGGGAAGTTTTCTGTCATTATTTCTTCAAGTAGGTTTTCAATATCTTGCCCTCTCTCTTTTTCTGGCACACCCATAATTCTGATGTTGGTATGCTTGAAGTTGTCCCAGAGGCTCCTTGCACTATCTTCATATTTTTGGATTTTCCTTTCCTTTTGCTTTTCTGGTTTGGTGTTTTTTGCTTCTTCGTATTTCAAATCTTTGACTTGATTCTTGGGATCCTCTAGTTTGCTGTTGGCTCTCTGTATATTATTCTTTATTTCAGTCAGTGTATGCTTAATTGTTGGTCCTTTTTCATATCCTTGAGGGTTTCAATAAATTTCTCAGAGATTTCCAGAAGATTCTTGAGTAAGCTTATAACTGCGGTTTTGAACTCTATATCCAGTAGTTTGCTTTCCTCCATTCTTGTCATTTGTGACCTATTTCTTTGTTTCTGCATTTTGGCTGCTTCCCTTTGTTGATAGAGTGGCTTTGTGTGCTAGGTGACCTATAGGGCCCAGTGGCTCAGCCTCCCCAGTCATCTGAGGTGGACACCTTTGGTGTCCACCTTTGTGGGCTGTGTGCACAGTCTTGTAGTTAAGCCTTGATTGCTTTTGGTATCCCTGGGAGGAATTGACCTTCAGGCCAATTGGCTGTGAGGACCATTTGTGTCTATAGGTTCTACAGGTTCAACAAATGTATAGTGTACCCAGTACTAGAATATCGTAGAATAGTTTCACTACACTAAGAGTCCTCTGTGCTCCACTTACTTGTCTCTTTTCCCCCTAACCAATCAGAGATCTTTATGGTGCTGAAACAGTTCTGTATCTGGATTTTGGTGGTGGTCACACAAATCTATACATGTGTTAAAATGACAGAACTATATACACACATTATACTAGTTTCAATTTTCAGATTTTGATGTACTATAATTGCGATATAATCATTAGGGGAAACCACTGAAGGTACTCTCTGTACTTTGTTTACAATTTCTTGTGATTTGATTATCCTATCCTATCCGATATAATAAAAGGCTACTATGCAAATTGACCAAATAGCATAATGATGAGCACTGTCCACCAGGGGGCAGACGCTCAATGCAGGAGCTGCCCCCTGGTGGTCAGTGCATTCCCACAGGGAAGTGCTGCTCAGCCAGAAGCCTTGAACGGGGCTCACGGTGAGTGCAGCTGCAGTGGCGGGAACCTCTTGCCTCTGTGGCAGCACCAAGGATGTCCATCAGACATCCCTCAAGGCTCCTGAATTTTGAGAGGGTGCAGGTTGGGCTGAGGAACACCCCCCCCCCCGAGCATGCACAAATTTTGTGCATTGGGCCTCTAGTTTCAAAATAAAAAGTTTTAAAAATTAAATGTCTTCAAAGAAAATAGCACTGAATTGTCTGGGGTTTAGAAAAAGGGAAACCCAACTTTCTTCAGACCTCCCACTTACTAGTAGTTGTATCTCATAACTAAACAAACATTGGTGATGTCAACTAACAGTTTCTGCCACCTATTCAATGCCATCAAGAGTTCCTATTGTGGGGTTTAGTGAAGGGTGAGACTTTAAGCAGCTCATATGCTGCAGCTAGAGTCTTGTTGCTCTGATGATACAGCAGAAACTGGGGCAATTCAGCAGAACATGAGCTCTACTGATACAAGGGGAGTCTGGCTTATTTAGAGAAAAGTTACTGCCCTCAGGCCCTGATTGGTCCATTTCTATGCAAAGTACTTCAAAGGCACACAGATTGATCCAAATAGCACTGCCTTGATTGGCCTGCTCCATGTATTCTGATTGGTCATTGTGGAGCTGTTCTGGTCAGTAAAGATGCAAATGAGGCCAAAGCTTGAGGAGGAGGAGGAGGAGGAGGAGGAGGAGGAGGAGGAGGAACCTCTTAGTCCCATTGGCCCAAATAGTATCCTAGAAACTCCTTTATAAGGATCAACTCCGGGCAGGAGCATAGTACAGGAGGCTGGAAGCCCGGCTTGTGGGTTTTCCCTGAAATGCAGCCCCTGATAAACAATGGCTGCTAGAGTCTGGTTATGGTTTTGGGCCCAGTCAACCACAAAGAGTCCTTCTTAGCAGGTACATTCTTAATTGGGGTCAACAGTGGTGCTCATGTGTCATAGGGCAGAAGACAAAGTCAAATAAAAAAAATCAGCTCTGTAATGTGAATTTAAAAACAGTGTTTTGTTTTGTTTTATTGGAAGCATCATTTGAAGTAACTTAAAGAGCAACAAAAACACTCAATGGAAAGCTACTAACAAAAAGGTTCACTCAAGAATTTTAAAACACTCATTTTCATTCCTTAAAATCATTTTTACCTCCTTTTGTCCTATCAAGGAACAGAAAAGCCAATCTTCAGCTCTTAGGTTTTTAAACACAGTCTAGACACACAGCTGTTGGGTAAAGCAAGTGCTTCGGGTCCTTATTCTGGCATTCTCAGGGGAAGGGTTGTGTTATACAAGCCAGTCAAAAGTTTACACCTTTTGCATACTTTTCTTTCTTAATCTTCACCAGAAGATTTTGAGAGTGGGAGGGAGGGAAGAAAGGAGGGAGGGAGGGGAGAGAGACAGGGAGAGGGAGACAGACATTGATGTGAGAGACGTGTGGGTTGGCGCCCCCCAACCAGGAAGCTTCAACACAGGCAGGTGCCACTGATCAGGAATCCAACCTGGGACCCTGCCATGGGCGGGTGAAGCTCTAACCAATGAGCAACTGGCCAGGCACCTTATATGTACTTTTAAATCTATTTTTGGTTTTTAGTTCACTTTGGCTTAATAGTTAAAAATATACCTTCTAAAGGCATATTCATTGTTGGGTGGGTAAAATGATGTCCAGTGTCACATATTCTAAAACAACTTTACATAGTGATTTATACTGTCAAATAAATAATTCAAAGGACAAAGTTGCCAGTATAAAATTAAACTTCATAAAATTCTTCATAAAACATAAGAAAAGACTTCTTTCCCTGAAACAGGAGCTGTGATGGCTCTAACCCTTTGCAGACAAAAAAAAGGACACAAGAAAGTTAAAGAAAATTTTCCTCTGCCCCCATGGCAGGAAGCATCAGTTAGAACAAGTGTTGCAAACCATTAGATAAGGATTATTGCCATTCCTGCAGAAACTTGCAATCTCCAAGGCATAGACCTCAGTTCTGCTGAAGAACAAGGTGTCCTTTGTGGTTCCAGTGAATAAAAGCTTGCTTAGCACCAAGGTCGGGGCTTTTGCAGGCAAGACTTCCCTGTAAGGAAGTGCCTGTGAAGGCCCTGGCCAGCTCAATAAATTCTTGCCTGCTGCTTAGGACCTAATTGAAGTCGGTGGTCTTACTCTCGCTAACTTGGTCTACAACATTTGGGGGCTCGTCCGGAATCCCTGGCAGGGGTTTGAGGTACCCCCTACCTGAGGCTGGAGGCTCTCCCCAGTGGGGGTGAGAGGTACCCCTCAGGTGGGGCTGGAGGCTCTCCCCTCTTTTTCAGCATTGCTGGGTGAGCAGTGAGGATTTATTGAGGAATCCTGCAAGTATGTCTGGAGGCGCCTAGGTTGAGATCTCAGTCTGGGGAGTCAAACGGAGGACTGGACGCAGCATAACCTCCAGACTCCGGTTGTGGGCCATGATGGTGGCCCCGGCTTCTGTCAGGTGGGACTTTCGGTTGCACAAGGAGTGTCTGTCTTGGTCTTTGTTGTCTTGGTGTTTGTCGTCTGCTTCTACATGCTCCCCACTGCAATGTTTTCTTAAGAATTTTCAGGACTTCAAGAAGAGAGCTGAAGACTACAGATGTGATGTTAATGCTTTTGATTTACAGTGATACTGTGAAAGGGAGTGGCCCACATTTCAGGTTGGCTGGCCAGACGTGGGGTCTGTCGACCTCATGTCTGCCTACCGGGTCCATCATGTTATATATGGCCAGCCGGGCCACCCCGATCAAATTCCTCATATCCAGGTTTGGGTGGACATTTTGTCCAAGAATCCCCGGTGGCTAAAGACTTGTGTAAGCCAACAAAAACAATTGGGACAGAGACAGACAGTTCTCTTAGCCACTCCGGGTAAAGGGAAGGCTCAGCCCATTCTTCAGAGTGACCAGGAGGAGAGTTCCCTGCAGGTTAGACCACCCCCTATGTGCTGCCTCCTTGGGGTGCATCTGAGGGGAACCCAGAGCCCCTGTCTCCTCCGGAAAAAAGAAAGCTGTTCTCTCCGGAACCCTCCCCCCCCCCAAGGGAGAAGAGAGAGAGCAGCTAAGAACAGAGTAAATGGTTAATACAGAAAAGTTTGTGTATGTGTGTGTGGTGGGGAGGCTTCGGCAGAGAGAGAGATAGGTTTTTGTTGATTTTTACTTATCTGAACTATGCAAGGCCACAAGTTGCTACTAAGCACAGTAAGTTATCTCTGCTCCGTTTTGTTTTCATTAACCCTTCCAATATCACGAAAGGTCTAGTTATATTTTCTTTAAAAATTACATTTAAAGTATATTAAAAAATTAAAATTTCTAAAAAAAAGAAATTGCTGTGTAAAAGGTCTAAGTCATGGTTATGCATTTTTAAAGGACATAGAAAGAAAATTTAAAGGCTAAATTAAAAGTATGAAATTTATGAAAATTATCTAAACTAATAAAAGCGAAATATTAAAATTAACCGTTTCTCCGAGACAGGGTAAGCCACGCCCACCAGCCAATCAGAGCGGCTGTATGCAAATTAGCCCAGCCAACATGGCGGCCGCCACTCCCGGACCTGAGTAAACAGCCCTTTCCATTGTGGCAGGAGGGAAAGTGAAGCTGCGCCCCTCAGCTCAGCTCCGAT
>PVJC01054470.1:0-10494 GCA_004026665.1 Murina feae | reverse complement strand
TGGTGTCCATTCCAGTTAATTACAGTGATTTAAAAACATCTGCGGGGCCGGGGCAGGCAGTGGTGGGGCGGCAGGGGTGGGGCGGGCTTGGCCAGCCTGAAAACTGCCATCAGCCCCTCACCCAGGGTGGCCAGGCACACCAGCAGGTAGACATCCCCCAAGGGGTTCCAAACTGTGAGATGGCACAGGCTGGACTGAGGGACACCCCCCTCCCCAGTGCACAAATTTTTGTGCACTGAGCCCCTATAAGAAAGAGCACTCCCATTTCCTCCATTTATTTACCCATTACATCAAATTTAAAATTTATATTAGAAAGGACTCATGGATATTTATTTTGTGTATGTGTGAGAACTCAGTGTTATCACTATCTATTATATATCCCTAGTCACTCCAGAATTGGCATCAGGATCTCCTTCAGTTGGCTCCTGTGGCCTTTCTACAAGCCTCCATTGGTTTGGTATCCTTATTTCCTGGCACCATGAGATGCTTTATGAACATCTTGTATTTTTCCTGCTATTATCCTGAAATCAGCCACTTTACAAGGAGTGCCTGGTTCCTTGTATTGGTGAAGGATGATTAGCAACAAGATCTGAGCACTAAGTGTTTTATCATTACTGGGTGTCATTGCTTCTCCACCTCTCAGCAGTCGGTGTTGGGAAAATACGAGTGCCTACTAATTCTCACATATACACACACTGGTATATCTATCTGCCCATCTGTATGTACACGAAAACCATGGACTTATACTGAAGGTTTTTCAGTGGTTTCCATGTTGGTCTGCTAAGGCTGCCATAACAAAATACCAATGAACAGTGCAAGTCTGAGATCTGGGTGCCAGCAGATTTGGGGTCTCTCGAGGCCTCTCTTCCTTGCTTGCAGATGAACACCTTCTGGAGATACCATGGCCTTTCTCTGTGGCAACACATACCTGGTGTCTGTGCCCTGATCTCCTTTTCTTGTGAGAACACAAGTCAGACTTGAATAGGGCCACACTAATGGGCTCACTTTAATTAATCACCTCTTTAAAGCCCTGTCTCCAATACAAGTCATGTCCTGAAGTCCTGGAGATTTAGAGCTTCGGCATGTGAATTTGAGGGGGACGTAATTCAGCCTGTAACAGTGTCCAAGGGTCTGCCTTCTCCAAGGATCCTACGAATCTATAATAAGTTCTCATAATGGCTGAGGATCTGTGTACTACCAGATCAAGGCAAGTGAGCCTTTAAAGTGGGGATAGCTTAACTGAAAAGAGTGCATCTTTAGTTGAGCAATTTCAGACATCAGCCCAAAAGGCTTGGAGTGATATTTGGGGAGTGAGATGCCCCTCTATTTTTTAAATCCTAGTCAGAAGGCAACAGGGAGCTGCCCCAGCTCCCAACCTGCCTCACAGATGCAGCATAAAGAGATGTGTTTTGCACTGGGCATCTGGGACCCTCCCTGATGTCTTTCTGATCACTCCCATTTCTAAGTGCTTTGGCACTGGAGGCAAGTGTTGGTTTCCCCCTTGTTTCTTTGGTTCCCTCAGCTCTTTTTTTATGGATATAAAATTATCTAAATAGCTGGCCAAAAGCTAGCTTCAATAACTGCTTCCAGAAAAGGAAGAAGGCAAGTGCCTCTTGCTGCTGTTGATATCCTAGGTCTACCCCACAGGACACTGTGATATTGATGACAGTAGTCATTTGATTTCACCTGGCCTAGGTGCTTCTCCTTTCCACCGCCTGAGAGTTTCTATGGAGCTAATTGCACACTATATTAAAGAAGCACAATTTGTCTGTGTACCTGAACATATGCGAGAATCATTGATCAGCTGCCTCTTGCACGCCGAACAATGGGGACTGAGCTCGCAACCCAGGCTTGTGCTCTTGACCCTTCAGTCCTCAGGTCAACACTCTATCCAATGAGCCAAACTGGCTAGGGCCATTCTTTTCTTTTCCTTTGATTTTCAGGTGGAATTAAAATTTCCAACAGAGGAATTACTTCGTCATCAGAGATGATGTCCTAATTTTTATTTAATTTTTGTTAATCCTCACTCAAGAATATTTTTTTCATTGATTTTAGAGAATAGAAGGGAGAGAGAGAGACAGAGAGAGAGAGAGAGAAACATCAATGTGAGAGCAACACATCGATTGGTTGCCTCCCTCAAGCACCCCGACCAGGGCTGGGGATTGAGCCTGCAACCAGGGTACATGCCCTTGACCAGAGTCAAACCCAGGACCCTTCAACCTGAAGGCTGATGCTCTATCCACTGAGAAAAACTGGCTAGGGTTGATGTCCTAATTTGGAAGAATTCTTGTATCCCTCCATCATATAACCCCCTCTCTTCTTGGTGTCTGCTCTTTAGCATTTCAATCTCATTACATGTTTAGATTGAGTTGTGTGTCCTCCAAATTCCTATGTTGAATTCCTAACCCCCACACCTCAGAATGGGATCTTATTTGGAAATAGGGTCATTGCAGATGCCATAAGTTAAAATGAGGTCATACAGGAATAAACTTTTAATCCAACATGACCAGTAGAAATTTGGGAACAGACACACAGGAGGAACTTCATGTGAGCATGAGGCAGAAGTTGGAGTGTTGCATCTACAAGCCAAGCAACACGGAATATTTCTGTCAGACCACCAGAAGCTAGGGAGAGCCTGGATCAGATACTTCCTCACAGTTCTCAGAGGGAACCAACCCTGCTGACACTGGGATTAGTTCTAGCAGCTAGAACTAGAATTTCCTGTGAGACAATATGTGTTGTTTAAACCACACAGTCTGGGGTGTTTTGTTGTGACAGCTCTAGCAAACTAATACTCTACCATATTTTGGTGTTCTTTACATAGGTATGCATTTAATCTCCTTTCTTATTCCAGAAATTACTTGAGATGTTAGTATGAAAGAGTTAGCTAAGCTTAGAAAAGAATAGCACTGGTGTATAAAGAGATGGAGAAGTAAGGGCAAAACTTCTGACAAAGAGCTCATCTTTTCCCTTAGCATTTATTATGAATCAAATTAATTTGGAAGTAGACCTGTGAAAATGTTCATATTTTCAAAGAGTTTTTCAAGCTTCTGATTCTAGCTCAAAGCTATACTGAGAGCTTTATGAGGGCAGTGACCCTGGTTTTTGTTTTGTTTTGATCATTGCATTCTCAATACCCAATACGTAGTCCCCCTCATCCATGGGGGATATGTTCTAAGACCCCAGTGGATGTCTGAAACCACTGATAGTACCAAATCCTATATACCCATGATAAAGTTTAATTTATAAATTAGAAACTGTAAGAGATTATCAACAATATTGTTATTTTTTATAATAATAAACTAGTAATACAATAAAACAATTATAACAATATACTGTATAAAAGTTATGTGAATGTGGTCTCTCTCAAAATATCTTATTGCGTTGCACTCACCTTTTTACTTAAAGGAAGCACTTTATGACTTCTCTTTGTCATATCCAAATTGCCAGCATTACTATCCTTGCACTTTGGGTTCATTACTAAGTAAAATAAAGGTGACTTGAACAGCAACATTGCGATACCTTGACAGTAGATCTGAAAACGAAGAGAGCTACTCAGTGACTAATGGGAAAGTAGGGTTTACAGTGTGAAGACACTGAAAAGGATATGATTCACTTCCAAAGTGGAGTGGGACAGTGTGAGATTTCAGCATGCTACTAAGAGTGACATGCAATTTAAAATTTATAAATGGTTTATTTCTGAAACCATGGAAAACAAAACTGAAGATTGGGGATCTGCTATACCACACTGGGCACATTGTTGGTGCACAAAACATAGTTATTAATTGCCTGCTTGTCTAGGAAAATTAGTCAAAACAAGAACCATGTGGTAAAAAAGCAGATGCCATCATTCAAGTTATAAAAAATTAAACTCTAAATTTTACCTGGAAATGTGCATGATCAGTTCCTCCATGCTCACTGGGAGAGTATTAGTAAGCATCCATCAAATGTCTAGCTGCAGTGAGTACAAAAATTTTTATTACATACCTGTTGGACTCAAGGAATTTATGATCCAATTGAGTGGAGATCTGTAGTAATGATATAATATAATGCCCAATGAGTCTCATTGATGGTAATCTGTGGGAGGTCCAAGGAAGAGATGTGGGTGTGGCCACTGGGTGTTCCTGGAGAAGGCAGAATGAAGTTTCCCTGAGGCAGTGTCTGGTCATCTGTGTATACCCTGGGGGACCAAGGAGCCTGCACAGCAAAAAAGAGTTTGTTGAATGAATGAATGAATGGGTACGTGTGAGATTGGCTTCTGGAGTTGGTAGGTGTCGGGTGGAGGTGAAGGTGGAGGTGTAGAAGCATTCCATGAGGTCAGAGCAAGTTTCATGGGGTTTCGCAATCTTCATGCTCAGAAGGGCCCCATATTTGACTAATGTGCTACTGTGGCATCTTGAAATTCATAATGACCTTTGAATAAGCGTCCACACATTTTTATTTTTCACAGGGTCCCACAGATTTGCAGCGTCTTGCAAATGTTTAAAGAGCATCACCAGTCCAATGGATGTGGCTCAGTGGTTGAGTGTCCATCTATGAATCAAGAGATAATGGTTCGATTCTGGGTCAGGGCACATGCTTGTGTTTCAGGCTCTGTCCCCAATAGGTGGCGTGCAGGAGGCAGCCAAACAATGATTCTCTCTCATCATTGATGTCCTTTCTCTCCCTTCTTCTCTGACATCAATATATTTTTTAAAAAGAGTATCAGCATTCACGTGTGTGTGTGAGTGTGTGTGTGGGTGTGTGTAGAAGCAGTGGAAGCCAAATCTAAAGGAGTAAGATGGATCTAGAGAGAATGAAGACCAGCCCTGAGGACAATTTGTCTCACAGATTAAACATGCTTGAGTGACACAATCTATAAAAGGGTAATATGCTAATTAGACTGGGTCCACCAGCCATCTTCCAGACATCTGACTTCCTTCTGGACAAAGTGGACAAAGCCACCTTGGTGGGGGCTGAGACAGGGAGCAATCAGGCCGGCAGGGTAGGGCAGTTGGGGGGTAATCAGGCCATCAGGGGAGCAGTTAGGTGTTGAATCAGGCTGGTAGGGGAGTGGTTAGGGGGTAATCAGGCTGGCAGGCAGAAGCAGTTAGGGGCAATCAGGCAGGCAGGCAGGTGAGCAGTTGGGAGCCAGCAGTCCTGGATTGTGAGAGGGTGCAGGCTGCACTGAGAGAACCCTCTCCCCTCCCTCCCTCCCCCCATGCTGAATTTCATGCACTGGGCTGCTAGTGGTTTTAATAAATATAATTTTGAATTCTACTGGAAAAAGACCTAATCCAATCTGGCTACTGACAACTCTAAAGCTATTCTTGGTAGATTGAAGTAATTACTGAGTTTGAGATGGATAAGGGGCAATAACTTCTCCCTAAACTTTCATACCTGCTTCACTACCAAAAGATTCAGCCACAGTACCAGCACTAACTGAACAGCCATTCATTAACAAGTAGGCACAAAGCCATTGATGTACCTGTTCCATGAGCTGGATAAAGTCTCTTGGCTTGTTTTTTGGGGGCTCAGGCTACCACTTGCCCTCAAGGGTTTATTCAAGGTTGGCATGAAAATATTACAGTGCAGGATTCTCTAGTCTTGTAGCTGGTATTGGGCAACCAGTGGCCAAACACAGGGCTACTTAAGGGTAAAGCCTTGTATGTTACCCTAAGGCTAAGGGACAGCTATCTCTGGATATTTTCACTCCATTTATGCAAAGATGGGCAGAGTCTACACAATATTTTATACAACCCACTCATCTTGAATAGCTTTATTTTATTAATGAGAGCCCACTTCTAACCTCAAGCATGCTACAACAGGACACTATTTTCTCAAATAAAAACCTCTTCCTGATATCTAGTATGATCACCAGAAAGGATTCAAATGTTGGTTGAGATATGAATAACAGGCTCCTTAAGCAACTACCTCTAGTACATGGGCTATAACCTCAGGACTGCGAGTCACCCCAGGATTATAGTTTTAATGTTGGAGCATTTGTTTTAGCTTGAACTAACACTCAGCACCATACTATCTATTCAGAAGTGTTTCAAAGGAAATGAAAAACACCATGGCAAATGCTTTAGGTAGGATATGCCAGTTAAACGCAGTCCCCACCACTCCCTACAGTGTTGCACCCATGGCTACTGCCACTTGGGTTCTGCAACATCTTGACTCTGTGAGCACTGATATGAAGGGTGAGAATGTGGGCATGGTAAGCCAGATGAGGGAATTGAGACTTGACTCAATAATTGACATTGGAAGCAGTGATAAAAGCAGAACATAGGGGAGCACATGGAAGTTCATCAGCTGCTCACTTTGGAGAGATGATTCATGTTCAAATTCCACCTTTACCTGGATGTGTGGATCTGTTTGCCTTTCATCTGGGGCTGAGGGGTCCTCATCTATAAAAAGCACAGGCTTGGTGAGATGTTCTGAAGGACTCTTCTAACTACAAATATTGCTATTTATAGTCTCTAGACATAAGCAGCATGGGGAATAGGCAAGAATTCTAGTTGGGAAACAATAAAGTACATTTACAAATTTTCAAACATATGTGCTAAAATGCCACTTATGGTATGGAATGACTTATTGGTTTATTAAATCCTGCCCACAGGATTTATGCTATAAGAGACATTGATATGTGGTGAATTTCCTCCTATTTATTTATTCATACATGTATTGTGTTTTTTTTACTTTGTTCAGTTAAGATAGGATTTAAGGTGACATTTCTTCCACTCTCCCTTTTTAGACCTGGAAATATTTAGAATCATTTTTAAATTTCTATGCAGAGCACTAGGTGGCAGTGTTGTATTTTTAGAAGATATCAATGATGCGTGAGATACTTAAAAATAATAATGTTTTCAACTTTATCTCATTTTTGAGTCATATTTCTTCAATGCTCAAAATGTGACAAGAGGCATTGGGTTTTTCTTGTTGCTGTGCTTCAAGATAATAATTCCAGTAGCTAAGTAAAATAAAATAAAATGAAATAAAATAAAGTAAAATGTATCTTATGATATAAAAGGAATTTGAATTTTTCCTTAAAAGGGAAGTTAGAATTCACCCTCAAAATATTTAGAGAATTGACAGATTTTTTATTCTCTACAGAGGAGAGTGCCAAACCCACTATTAATTAATCCTCTTTTTTTCAGTATATCTGTTTTTAGAGAAAAAATGAAAAGGTTATACTAAACATCAAAGACCATTTTAGCTCATTACAACCATATAATTTGGGAAGAATAGAGAAGCTAATATATTTGAGAGATAACTCTTTACAGACAAAGAAAACCACCCAGGGCATTGCTTTTTAGAGTGAGAGCAATGGGCAGGAAAAAAGAGAAATACATTAGACAAGAGTTTTCTCTGGATAACAGTGAGAAGTGTAGACTCAGCTCTTCCACAGACACTGGTTCTAGAAATTGTCAATTTAGTGGAAAGTTGTTTGTTCATTGATCTAGGTTGGTTTTTCTCAGTACATACTGTCCTATTGACATCGGACAAATGGAGGCAGGAAGGAGGATAGATGATTCGGTGCTAGTCTTATTTGTTCAGTAATTTATGTCACAAGTCATCGCCTGCTGAGAAATTCCCACCCTCCAGAGCAGCAGACTGCCTGGGAGGTAGTTCAGCATCTCAGTTGGGACCCCAGCTCCCTGAGGGCACCAGTTTTCTAGGGCTTTGACTTGTGCATCTGTTAAATGGGGTCTCCAGTATTTCAAGATTGTTGTGAGGACCCAGTTAGTGAGGATTAAAATAAGTAAAGTACAGTGATTGGAACAGTAGCTATTATCATGGTTCTCCCTCTTTTCTAAAATTGACTTGAAACAACCCTGTTACCTCACCAGAATGATTGGCCAGTTAGTAGTTTAGATGCAAAAGACAACTCAGACCTCAAAAATGGTCATAATTATATTTTAATTAATGAATACATATATCTTTCTCTGTTTATAATTATTTTAATAGCAAATTCACAAGTTTTTCTCATTCAAAATAAGTCACTGTCCTTTTATAAAGCCATGTGAGCCTCTCCTCCACAAATAAAAAAGCAGAACAAGTAAATTAAAACCCCAACATGTGAAGCATCAGATTCCACAAATGACTTAATTTTGTAATAACTGTTCTTAAATGCTCTGGCTTAGATTTTCAAAAGTTCTTATAAGATAAGAATATGAATATAGAAATTTAGTTTTGATTTGACTTCTCAGATATTAAAGTTTTAGATGTAAATCCTAGGAAAGCATAAATAACTTTCATTCTCTTTGTCTAATTGAACAGGTAAAGATTAAAGTGACACCATAGTGCCTACTATGCTGGAAACTATTTATGAAATATTGTTTTGTAAATAGTGTCTATTGTATTTACAACTTTATTGTTTCATATATGTGAATTTGTATTTTTGTTAGATTTGTTAGCTTTTGTTTAGACTTCATATTAAAATGTGAAAAGAATCCTTAATTCTTAATGTCAGAGGCATTGGGTTTTGTTGTTGTTCTTCAATATAATAATCACAATAGATTTCATATATACTTTCCTTAAATGGATAGCTCCTTGTTCCCAGCACCAGTGTCTGTGAAAGGGGCAAGTCCCCTCACCGTCACACAGGCGAACACACACTCTCTCTAAGTCTTTGGTCTCACCTACTTCTCCTTTCAATTTAGTGGGAAGTTGTTTGTTCGTTGATCTAGGTGCTCACATTTACTCTAGAAAGCGATGCCTTGGGTGGTTTTCCCTTGAGTTCAGAAGGTGTTTTCTTGTAAGTATCACAAAAATGCTGGGAAGGTACTCCAAGCAGTTGGGATGGGAAGACAAGACTTTTTGTTACGGATTAGTCTGGGAGCATTGTTATTAAAGTGAGGAGAAATGATGATGATAATGAATGCCAACTGCTCTCCTGAAAGCCCTTCTAAATCAAAGGCTAATTGAGTACCTAGCGTGTGCTGGACATTAGGTCTACATCAATGTTCCTGAGTCAGAGCAGGGTTCTCAACAGTGGACATTTTTTGATGTTCTTATTTTTTAATTTTCTTATTATTTTTTATTGATTTATCTTTATTGTTGAAAGTAATACAGATGTATGTTTTTTCCCCCCATTGACCCCTTCGAGTCCATGCTTCTTCCCTGGGCCCTTCATCACACTATTATCTGTGTCTATGGGTTTTGCATCTATGCATATAAATTATTTGGTAAATCTCTTGTCATCCACCCACCCCCACCTTCCCTCTGAGATTCATCAGTCTTTTCCATGCTTCTATGTCTCTGGATCTGTTTTGTTCACCAGTTTATTTTGTTCTTTAGATTTCACATATGAGTGAGATCATGTGATACTTGTCTTTCAGACTAGCTTATTTCACTTAGCATGACACTCTTCATGTCCCTCTATGCTATCTCAAAAGGTAAGAGATCCTTCTTTTATACTGCTGTGTAATATTCTATGGTGTAAATATACCAGGGCTTTTTTTTTTTTTTTTTTTTTTATCCACTCATCTTTCTAATGGGCCCTTTGGCTATTTCCAGATCTCAGCCATTGTAAATTTGCTGCTATGAACACAGAGGTGCATATATTCTTTCTGTTTGGTGTTTTGGGTTTCTTAGAATATGTTCCTAGAAGTGGGATCACTGGGTCAAATGGGAGTTCCATTGTTAATATTTGGAGAAACTCCATACTGTTTTCTATAGTGGCTGCACCAGTCTATATTCCCACTAGCAGTGGGAATTTCCTTTTCTCCACACCAGCACTTGTCATCTGTTGATTTGTTGGTGATAGCTATCCTAACAGGCGTGAGGTGAAACCTCATTATTGTTTCAATTTGCATCTCTCTGATGATTAGTGACTGAGTATTTTTTCTTATGTCTATTGGCCACCAGTATGTCTACTTTGGAGAAGTGTATATTTAGGTCCTTTTCCCATTTTTAAGTGGATTGTTTGTCTTCCTTTTGTTAAGTTGTATGAGTTACTTATATGTTTTGGATATTATCTCTTTATCAGATCTATCATTGCCAAATATATTCTCCTATACAGTTGGCTCCATTTTATTTTGTTGATGGTTTCTTTTGCTTTGTAGAAGCATTTTATTTTTATGTAGTCCCATTTGTTCATTTTCACCTTAGTTTCCTTTGCCCGAGGAGATGTATGGGCAAACATGTTGCTATGAGAGATTTCTGAGACTTTGGTGCCTATGGTTTCTTCTAGAATTTTATGGCTTCATGACACACATTTAAGTCTTTTATTATTCTTTTGTATGTCGTAAGTTGGTGGTCTAATTTCATTTTTTTGCACGTACCCATCCAATTTTCTCAATACCATTTATTGAAGGAACTATTTTGACTCTCCATTGTATGCTCTTGCCTCCTTTGTCAAATATTAATTGAATGTAATGGCTTGGATCAATTTCTGGGGTCTCTGTTCCATTGTTCTGTATGTCCGTTCTTATGCCAGTTTCAGGCTGTTTTGATTACAGTGACTTTGTAGTATAGTTTGATATCTAATATTGTGATCCCTCCAATTTT
>PVJC01054469.1:0-10493 GCA_004026665.1 Murina feae | reverse complement strand
CTTTAAGGCGGCCTTCTAACTACTAACGAAGCCTCCTCTGCTTCACCTCGCAGCGTCTATAATGAAACAATTGTTACTTTTACTGGTTAGGCCCGGGCTGCTGTGTCCTTCAGCTCCCGAGGATTCTATGATTGTTATATTGTTTCAAATGTTTCAAATCTGTGTTTCGCTAGAGCCAGTTTAAGTGGAGAGGCCACAGCTTCACTTTCGCTCCTGCTGCAATGGAAACTGCCCTTTACTCAGGTCCGTGAGTGGCGGCCGCCATGTTGGCTGGGCTAATTTGCATTCAGCCGCTCTGATTGGCTGGTGGGCGTGGCTTACCCTGTCTCGGAGAAACGGTTAATTTTAATATTTCGCTTTTATTAGTTTAGATGTAGTAAAAACCAAGGCAACAGAGATGTAATTCACAAACAAAACAAAGCAAATGTGTTTTGGGCTAAGTATGTAGAAATCAGAGCCTTCTCAAGCAGGCAAGAGGACCATTTTTGTTCACCTGTTACTTTTATTGTGCTGACTACAGGCATCTATATGATTTGAAAAGGCCAGTGCTTTAAGTAGGACACAAAGCCAATTAATTTGGTCTGTCAGTTACAGGTAATTGGAAAATATTAAAACAGTGATAAGAATTATAGTTTAAGTTGCTAAATGCTAAAGAAAAGAATATATATATAGAGAGAGATATGAATTAGTTGGCATGATAAGAGGTAGGCAAATTCCAAGATCTGCAGAGTATACAGACAAGGAAACTGATGGTTTAGTTACCATCCAAATGCCAGCAAGCTTTAGAATCAGGAAGGGCTAATATTTCAGTTTGAAAAAAAAACCCAATATCCTAATTCAAAGGCTTCCAGAAAGAAATAATTCTTTCTTACTAGGGGAGGGTCAATATTTTTCTTCTATTCAGGTCTTCCACTGATTGGAAGACCTGATTGGAAGGTCCACCCACATGAAGGGGAGCAATCTGCTTTATTCAGTTTACCAATTCAAATGTTAATTTCACCTGGAAATATCCTCAAAGGAACACCCAAATATTGTTTGACGAAATAGCTGAACACCCCAAACCCAGTCAAGTTGACACAATAAAATCCCAAAGGCATCTATAATTTAAAAAAGAAAAAAAGAGAAATTCTTAACCTACACAAAGGCTTTAAAAGTGAATTAAAATATACAAGTCAATAGAACATTCCAAGAAGAGAAGGCCACTTAACACGGAAACAGTTCTCCAAAGGTAAACTAGTACAATTTAGACTTTCAACCACTAGATTTGTGTTACCTACCCCCAACACTGAAATTTTTACATTCAGCTCTTAAGAAGTCTTAATTTATAACTGACATTTAAATGAGAGGTTTCTCTTGTGATTTTAGTTTGGGAGTAATCATTCAGTAAAAACAGGTGTGAATCATTGCCTCCTCCTTGATTGTGGTGCACAGCCTGGCACGGCTACTTGAGTTTAGTAGCAGTGAAGATCCATGTTCCTGTTCCAATACTTTCTGAGAAGTGCCTGATGATGCTGTTGTACTGATAGACACAGAACGATCTTTGCTATTTTTGTATAAAGCCATAAATGTACATAAATTGATTTAAAAAACATGATTGATGAGTTCACCAGCTGACAAAAGGGGCACATGGCACAAAGAAAGTTTAAGAACTCCTGCTTTCGCACAGGCTCATTTTGGAAAATGTGAACATCCAGGAGTTGGAGTGTGGAAACCTGAGTAGGGTCTTTCAAATGCTAACTAACCACTCTTGAGTGCATATTCCTGATTAGTATGATTTAAATGTTGACTAACCGCTCCCAGAGTGTGGATTAAAATTAATTTACAATGAATTGTATAAATTGTTTATCTATATGAATAAACATTGCCTGGTTCTTCTCCATTTCAAAATGCATACTAAAGTGTGGTGATGGGGAAGGGGTGTAAGGGAGGGTATAGGGGAAATAAATAGTGATGAAAGGAGACTTGACATGGGGTAGTGAACACACAATACAGTGAACAGATGATATGTTGTGGAATTGTGCACCTGAAACCTGTAAAATTTTGTTAACCAGTGTCACCTCAATAAATTCAATAAAAAACAACAACACAATATATACTAAATTCACCCCTTCTGCCTACTTCCACTGCCCACACCCTACATCAGTATTTCAAAATATCATTTTGTAGACTGATAGCCATTTCATTAAATCATTGCTTCTGTGAAACCAAGATGCCATAGGCTGTGAAGTCTGTCATTCTCTTATGCACCAAGAAAAAGAAAATTGCTTTTAAACGATGACATACCATTAATGATAAAATTCATCCCAATTCCAGTAGATTAAATAAGGTATATTACACAGCAATACTGAAAAGTTTTGAAGTAAATTGTAGACAATATAAAACAGTGCACATATCTAATCTAATAAAAGAGCAATATTGAAATTGACCGTTTCTTTGGGACACCTAAGCCACGACCACCAGCCAATCAGAGTGGCTGTATGCAAATTAACCCAGCCAAGATGGAGGCCGGCAATCACGGAGCTAGAATAGACAGGCGGCTTCTGTTGCACCAGGAGTAAACTATCTGCCTAGGCCGGCTGGGCCTCTCTCTGATCACAGCAACATAGTTGCAATTATAGAAGCCACGGAGCTGAACCAAACAGGAGTTTTCCATTGCACCAGCGATGGAGGAAACTGCCTGTCTAGGCCAGCTGGGCATCTACTAAAGCAACATTCTTTCAATTATAGAAGCCACGGAGCCAATAGGAGGCTTCGTTACCTGCCTAGGCCTCGGCTTAAAGCAACAGTTTCAATTATAGAAGATAAATAAACCTCAGAAACCTGCTTCCAGCCAGTCTTGCTCGGATGCTGAGTCAATGGGAGCTGTGGGCAGCCTGAAAGCCTGAAAACGGCCCTCAGCCCATCACCCAGGCTGCCCAGGCACCCCAGTTGGGACTCGAACCCTGAAGGGACTGTGGGCAGCCTGAAAATGGCCCTCAGCACCCCACCCAGGCTGCCCAGGCACCCCAGTAGGGACTTGAACCCTGAAGGAACTGTGGACAGCCTGAAAATGGCCCTCAGTCCTGCACCCAGGCTTCCCAGGTACCCCAGTAGGGACTTGAACCCTGAAGGGACTATGGGAAGCCTAAAAACAGCCCTCAACGCCTCACCCAGGTTGGCCACACCCCAATGGGGTTAGGGTCCACACTGGGGGGCTTGGTCAGTGTGCAAACAGCCATCAGCCCCTCACCCAGGCTGGCCAGGCATGCCAGCAGGTGGACATCCCCCAAGGGGTCCCAGACTGCGAGAGGGCACAGGTCGGGCTGAGGGACCTCCCGATTGCACAAATTTTTGTGCACCAGGCCCCTAGTCTATATAATAAAAGACTAAGTGATGGCAGAATGACCAGAACGACCAGTCACTATGATGCACATTGACCACCAGGGGACAGATGCTCAATGTAGGAGTTGCCCCTTGGTGGTCAATGTGTTCCCACAGAGGGAGTGCTGCTCAGCCAGAAGCTGGGGAGCACCAAGGAGCAGTGAACTGAGTGGTAAGGAGCAGTAAGCAGGCAGGCAGTAAGGAGGGAGGGGTCCCAGACTGCAAGCGGAATGTCCCCCTGCTGGCTTAGGTCCAATCCCCGTGGATATCCCTTGAGGAGTGCTGGACAGCAAGAGGCGCAGGTCGGGCTGAGGAACTCACCAACCCCCAGTGCACGAATTTCATGCACTGGGCCTCTAGCACAATATAAAATGTTAAAAAAAAAATTAAAAAAAAAGAAGTTTGAATGTTATTTAAATGTGATAGAAACCAGTATTGAGCAGGGAAGAGACAAGATCTGGTTTCCAATTTGTATAAATATACTCTGGTAGTGGTGCAAAGAACAGATTATGGGCACAGGGGGCATAGTCAGAGTAACTTGTCCTAGAGTCTGAGCAATGGAGATAGGAAGAAAGTGTGGATATATTTTGAAGAGGAGGAAGACAGATAATGTTTATTCATATTGATAATCAATTTATACAACTCGAGCTACAAATCTAAATAATTATTAAGTCTTGTTTTGGCATTGATTACTCAGTACTGCTAGGTCTTTGTGATTTCCAGAAGCCCTGCCAATCCCTTGTTAGCTTCAATGAGTTCCATCTCCAGGTGTCAGTATTTCACTCCATTGTAAAGAAGAAAGCAACATATAAAATTATCACACTAGGGCATAAACAACTGAACAATAGCCCTTTGTGTAAGTCTTCCCCAAGGACATTGGCATTTTTACATGAAGGCTTTATTTATTAACTAGTGGCCCAGTGCACAAAATTTGTGCACTGGGCGGGGGAGTGGGGGGAGTCCCTCAGCCCAAGCTGTGCCCTCTCGCAGTCTGGGACCCTTCGGGGGATGTCCACCTGTTGACTTAGTCCTGCTCCCTGGTGGGATCGGGCCTAAGCTGGCAGTCAGACATCCCTCTGGCAGCCCGGGAGCCCTCAAGGGATGTCCTCTTGCCAACGGGGAGCAGGCCTAAGCTGCAGTTGGACATCCTTAGCTCTGCTGAGGAGGTGGGAGAGGCTCCCACCACCACTGCTGTGCTGGCAGCCATCAGCCTGGCTGATGGCTGAGCAGAGCTCCTGACCACCAGGGGGCATCTCCTGCATTAAGTGTCTGCCTCCTGGTGGACAGTGTGTGTCATACTGATCAGTCATTCTCAGTCATTCTGCTGTTAGGGTCAATTTGCATATTACCTTTTTATTATGTAGGATAGAGGCCTGGTGCATGGGTGGGAGCTGGCTGGTTTGCCCTGAAGGGTGTCCCATATCAGGGTGAGGATTCTTCTGAGGCGCCTAGCCAGCCTAGGTGATGGGCTGAGGGCTGTTTTCAGGCTGGCCACACCCCCCTTCAGGGTGAAGGTTCCCACTGGGGTGCCTGGCCAGCCTGGGTGAGGGGCTGAGGGCTATTTGCAGGCTGGCCACAGCCCCTTCAGGGTGGGGGAGTCCTGCTGGAGTGCCTGGCCCACCTGGGTGAGGGGCTGATGGCCGTTTTCAGGCTGGCCACACCCACAGGCTGGAAGCAGGTATCTGGGATTTATTTAACTTGTATAATTAAAACTTTGTATCCTTGAGCAGAGCTCAAGGCTGGCCAGGGCAAGTGGGAAGCTTGGCTTCCTCCATCGCCAGGGCAACCCAAGTTTCCTGCTCACTCCAGCTCCGTGGTTGCCACCATCTTTGTGATGGAGTGAGGGAGTAGTAGAGTGAGGGAGTGATGGTTAATTTGCATTATATTTTATTATATAGGATTTTAATTGAGGTAATATTGATTAATAGCATTATATAAGTTTCAGGTATACAACACTATAATTTGATATCTGCATACACTATAGATCAGAAGTCTAGTTTTTGTGAACAACAAAAAAAGGCCACATACTAAACCTGAGAAACTCAGGGGTAGCCTGTATGGTGGGCCTTACAAATTCAGAGACCTAAAGTAACCACATAGGATGGTCTGAAATTAAAACTTCCTAACTGAAAGTGAGTCATGGTGGGTTATCATGTCCTAGGCTGGTATCTTCCTTGACAAAAGTCAATCTTTACCTTAAGTGAGCCTGTCTACTATCTTTTCACATCTACAACACATGCCTTTGGAATGGCAGAATAATCTCCCTTTTCCAGACCCCTCAGGACATAATCTCCCACCAGAGCAGAGACCACATAGTTATCCTGTTCCCCACATACCATCTCTATGTGCTGTAAATGTTAATTTATAACTATCCTACATTCACCAATGTAAAAGAAGTATGTACCTCTACATTTTACTCTTTATCTAATCCCAGAGCTTTCCCTGCTTTGCTTTCTTTTGCCTCCCTAACCTACCACCGAAGTAACCACCTTACATTTTCTCTGATTCTAATGTATAAAATAAGGTGCAAAACTGGCATTCTCTAGAGCATTTTCTCAATCTGTTGAGATTTTGCTTCCTGGCAATTGTCATCAATTTTGCTCAAATAAACCCATAAAAATTTTAATAGGTTTGGGTGTTTCTCATGTCCACATTTTCATCCATGGGTGCTTTAAGATACAATGTAAATGTTATCTTATGTCAGTGCTGACATAACCAAATACCACAGACTGAGAGACTTAAACAACAGAAATTTATTTTCTCACAGTTCTGGAGCTAGAAATTCAAGATTAAGGTGCCATTAGGGTTTGTTTCTGTGAGAGTTCTCTTCCTGGCTTGCAGAAAAGCTTCCTTCTGCTTTGTCCTCACATGGTCTTGCCTCTGTGTGCACAGAATGGGAGACAGAGGAAGGGAGACAGAGAGAGAGAGAGGAAAAGACCTCCTCTGCTTATAAGGACACTAGAGGCCCAGTGCATGAAATTTTTGCACAGGTGTGGTCCCTGGCTGGCAATTGAAGCACGAGCATCTGATGTGGAAGGGCAGGTCCCAGCTGACCTCTGGGCCCTGGGCAGCACCTGGGATGTTGGGCCCCCATGTGCTCCCCTTTACCTGAATCATGGCGCCCAAGTCCCCATGTGGAGATGTGGTGAGTGTGGCCAGATACCACAAGCCGGGGTGCAGCATGGGCCTCTGGGCCACCCAGTAGTGCTGTGCAGAAGCTGGACAGGTGGCACACTCTCTCCTAGCTGGCCTCGCAGACCAATCCTGCATGAACCCACGGGGAGCCCGACTGGCCAATGCAGCCTTGATAGCTGCAACCTGGCTCATCGGGAAAAGGCTGCACGGGTGTGTGGGAGAGATTCCTCACCGGCATCTATCACCTGAGCATGGGGGCTTCCCTGGTGCATGAGCTCTGGCATCTCAGGGGAGGGTAGCAGGGGAGTGAGAGTGAGCTCAGCGGACACCCGGCATTTTCACCGCACCTCCATCACCATCACTCCCACCCCCAGGTAGCTGGTGAGAGGTTGCAGACCCCTGCCCAGACACCACGGGAGGTTGGTCACCGTCACCCACCCCCAGTTCCACATCCCAGCCTGCGGCCCAGCCTCCATCAGGCGATCGGGGCCTGCTGGTCAGGTAGAGGGGACAACTGCCACTGTGGTGGGCGGGTGGCAGACTGATTGGGGCCTGATGGCCAGGGTAAGAACCTGGGAGGTTGGTTGCTGGCCCCAAGTAGGGAACTGGCCCTCACTCCCCCTGGGAAAAGGGCTGCATCCATCACCACTTACGCCCGGTTCCCCGTCTAAGCCCTGGGCCTGGCCCTGATCGGGTGATGGGGGCATGCTGGCTGGTGGAGGGACCTAGAGGTTGGCCGGCAGGCCCCATTTGGTGATTGGGGCCTGTGGGCCAGGAGCAGCTCCTGAGTTGAGGGTCTGGCCCCTGGTGGTCAGTGCAAGTCATAGCGACTGCTTGGTCCGGTCATTCCAGTTGTTCTGGCCGTTTGGTCATAATGGTCACTTAGGATTTTACTAGTATATATATAGATTATCCCTATGGAAATATGGCCTTATCCTTATGACCTCACTTAACCTTATGTGTCCTAGTTCCAAAACAGCCACATTAGGGGATAATGTCTCAACATATACATTTTGGGGTGTACAATTCAGTACCACTCTACAGAATATATACTAGGGAAATAATTTAAAGTACAGAAAAATTATAAAGATGTTCATTGAAGCATTAGCTATACTGGCAAAAAATTAAACAATCTAAATGTGCGATAGTAGAGAATAGTCAAATTGATTATAGTATATCTACACAGTGGAACACTACACAGCTATTTAAAATAATATAACAGGAAAATATATATGCTTTGACATTAATAGAGAGAAAAGTCAAGGTATCAGGATAATCACAACTATGTAAAATTGGATGACGCACAAATTTGTGAAGCATACCTTCCATATTTTTTAAATTAACAGAAAAATATTGGTCAAGTAAAAAGCCTGAAAGGAAATATAGCAAAATATTAAATATAGATATTGATAAGTAATAAGTTTCTTTGTGATTTAAAACATTAATTTTTTTGCTTTTCTAAATTTTCTAAGTTTTTATAATGGGCATGCATTTTCTTTATATTTTCATTAAAGTTATATAATATCATAGTTTACAGAATTAAATAATTCTACAAGTTTTGTTATGAAAAAAGTGCTTCCCCCCCCCCATAATTTCCTACTCCCCAGAGGCAAGAGCTTTCAACTCTTTTAGCTTATCCTTTCAGTACTCATTTTGGTTCTCTAAATAACATCTGATAGTTACTACTTGACTTTTAAGTTTTTGGCACTGTCTATTGAAAAACTTACACACAACTTGTCCTCTACCTCACTCAAGGACACTTCCTATCTTACATTCTTCCAGTATAGGAATATCATGATTTTGATTAGAACACTATCCAGTGTTTATGGTATGGTGGCTAAGAAGACATTATTTGCAATTGAGCCATGAAGTATCACAAATACTTTTCTTACTGACACAAAATTTTGTTTTTCCTGGAACTAATAATTATTGTATTTTAAAAAATAGTTTTCTTTAAGTAACTTAACAGGAATTCAACTTTAAACACTTTATTAGTTACCTCTGTCTCCTGTCCAAGTGTTTAGGTTTGTCAAGTATCTTGAAATCTCTACTGAAGCCTCTGGCTTGTATAAGTTGTCTTCTATTCTTTGCTCGTGGGATCTATTTAACCATCACTCTGAAGATTACCTTTTGCCTCTTTCTTATGCTGGATCCTTTTCCCACTAACCCAAGTCTTTCCCCTTTCTTGTTTTAAAACTTGTTTTAACCAAGAGGTACATGAAGGGTAAATTTTTGAGACATTGCTTGTCTGAAAATGTCTTTATTCTATACTCACACTTGATTGACAGCATGGCTAGGTACAGACCTCCAGGTTGAAAATAATTATTCTTCAGAATTTTGAAGGCGTTTTTCATCGTCTCCCTAGTTTCCAATATTGATACGGAGAAATACAAAGTCATTCTAATTCTTCATCCATTATATTGACTTGTTTTTATCACTGGAAGCTTGTATGATCTTTTTAACCCAACTTTGAGAAATTTTATGAAGATGTGTCTTGCTGTGGGTCCATTTTCATTCGTCATTCGAATTTTCAACCTGGAAACACATGCCCTTTAGTTTGGGGAAAAATTATTGAATTAATATATATTTAATTTTTCATTTCCTTCATTTTCTCACTGTTGTTATATAGTTCAGCTTTCTCAGATCTGCTGAGTGAACTAATCACTTCACCATTTGTTTTCAGCTTTCAAAATATTATCGATTCACTCTTATTTCCTACTAGGGCACCAGTGCACAAAAATTTGTGCACTCAGGGTGCAGAGAGTCCCTCAGCCCGGCCTGTGCCCTCTCACAGTCTGGGACCCCTCAGTGGATGTCCTATGATGGCCCCAGTCTGCCAGGCACCTTTTGTGTGTGTGTGTGTGTGTGTGTGTATGCGTGTGTGTCACCACTGGGGACCTGCCCCCAGCCACATCTGAGGCTCGGAGCAGTCCTCCTGTGTGTGTCTACCTGCTGGGGGCCTGCCCCCAGGCACACCGTGGAGGCTTGGAGCAGGCACCCCCTCTATGATGATCTCTCAGACTCTTGCCTTCCCCTGCATGTTGTTCTCTTTTTTGAGCTGTGACCAGGGCTGGGTGCGGCCTGCCTCCCAAGCTTGCCTACTGCCCATCTTCCTCTAGCCACCAGAAAGCAGGGAAAACCCCGCCTCGTGGTCAGGCCAGGCTTTTCCTGCTCCCTGATCCCCGGAAGGGGTCTGGAGAGCCGCCAAGCAGGACTCCAGCCCCCAAGAGCTTGCTTTCCCGCTCCCCGGTGCCCCGCAAAGGGCCTGGGCAGCTGCCAAGCAGGCCGAGACCACCTCGCTGCCTCTTTCCCACTCCCCAGCTCGCCACCTTGCTTTCCCACTTCCTGGTGCCCTACAAGGGGCCTGGGAAGCCCACCAAGCAGGCTGCCGACCCTGCCGCCTCCTACCCGCTCCCCGATGCCCCTCCAAGGGCCTGGGAAGCCCACCAAGCAGGCTGCCGACCCTGCCACCTCTTTCCCGCTTCCCGATGCCCTGCAACCCTGCCGCCTCTTTCCCACTCACGGGTCCTGGGTCCTGCGCTGTCCCGCCCTGCAGCCCCTCTGTGCACTCGGGAGGTCCCTCAGCCCGGCCTGTGCCCTCTCGCAGTCTGGGACCCCTCGGGGGATGTCCACCTGCTGGCGTGCCTGACCGGCCTGGGTGAGGGGCTTTCAGGCTGCCCACAGCTCCCATTGACCAACGTCCCAGCAAGGCCGGCTGGACGCAGGTTTCCTATAATTGATGCTGTTCCTTTAAGGCGGCCTTTTACTAACGAAGCCTCTTCACTGCCTCACCTCTCGACTTCTATAATGAAACAATTGTTACACTTAATTGTTGCAAATGTGCGTTTTTGCTTCAGGCCAAAGGCTAAGGAGCCAGCGAGCAGGTAGTTTCGCTCTCGCTCCTGCTGCAACGGACTCTGCCTAAACGTTTACTCAGGTCCGTGAGTGGCGGCCGCCATGTTGGCTGGGCTAATTTGCATACAGCCGTTCTGATTGGC
>PVJC01054468.1:0-10498 GCA_004026665.1 Murina feae | reverse complement strand
GAGAGCCCAGATGAGGTTGCCCAAAACAAGGTGGCTGTGAGATTGTTTCATGGTTGTTTTTGTTTTTTATAAAAGTTTGAACTATTCTGCCTGCCCTTTACAAATAATCTTTTCTAATGTTGAATAGAAAGAATGGTAGAGCAACACAAGCAACAGGAGTTGTGGATTTTAATAATTTTTCTTTAAAAATGTTTTGATATAAAGAAAATGTTACATTAATATACATTATTAAATGATGATATAAAAACACTGGCAACTAGAAAGATCTCAGGGAACTTGTATTCTCTTCTTGTGGCTGCTGTGCCAAATTACCACAAACTGTACCTTAAAAGAATAGAAATTTCTTCTCTCACAGTTAGGGAGGTTTGAAATCTGAAATCAAGCTATTGGCAGGGTCACATTCCCTTCAGAGACTCTAGGAAAGAGTCTTTCCCTTTCAAATTCTGGTAATTTGTGGCATTCCTTGGTTTGTGGTAGGATTGCTCCAATCTCTGCCTCCATCTTCACATGGCCTTCTCTGTGTACCTCTATACTCTCTTTTACTCTTTTTTATAAAGACATTTGTCATTTGTCACCAGCTTGAAGAGAATACAACCAGGTTTTGGAGTCATGTTTAACTACTAAACTACCTCAGGTATTAAAAGGGGTCCCGGTATGAAGTTGAAAGGGTTACTTACTATTTAGTATAAGTTAAAACTGCTGCTAGTTAGTATTAATATTCGAATATGTTTCTTTGTGTAAGGGCAACACTGTATTAATTTGTAAAGTGTTTAGGGAGCAAGATTTCCAGCTGTAATTTAGCAGGAGTGCCTCTTAACTAGATCTGCACATCACAATGACCAGAGATGCGTCTTGACAAGACATGTGCTGAGGGTCTGTCCCTGGAGATTTCGAATCAGTACATGTATGTGTGGTAAGATCCACGGGCTGTACTTGGGGAAAGTTCTCTGTAATCTGATGCACATTTCTGGTAGAGTACCACTGCATAGCAGTTGTTGCCTTACCCATGGAATGTTTTACTTTAGTGAAAGAGAATCACAGAACATTGTTTTGTAATTTAGGGAGAGTTTAACTGCGTCTTTTGTTTTGCCATGAAACAACAGATACATTTTTAGAACCTCACTCCTTCAACTTAAATATCCAGCCATCTCAGTAGAATCCTTCAGATCCCATGTTATTCATTAGAAAAACAATGGGCAGAAAGATTCACACCCTTGAAAGAAAAAAAGAAAGGAAAGAGCTGTCTGTACAGCATGTACAGCATGCTTCCCATATTCCTGCTAAGTCCAAAGCATTTCTCTTCAGTTGGAGAAACTAGGCTGTCTTAATTTCTAGGTCTTATTAACTGGAAATATGATCTTTTCAAAGCATTTATTTCAACCTTTGTCTTTTCTCATTGTGGAACAGTTGAGGATTTGATGTTGAGGTTTGTTTGTTTTTTAATCACATTATCCTATATAATAAAGAGTTCATATGCAAATGTCATCACACCCTCATGCTGTCACACAGTAATGGCTCAGACGCTCAACATTAGGGAGAGAGGAATAAGGACCAGCCAGGCACAAATGAGCTCGCGAGAGAGGAATGGGGATCAGCCAGGCTGCAGAACAAGCTGCCCAATCCACAGTCCCGGGCGCCAGCAGCTGCACCTGCACCTGCAGCCCGGGAGAGGGACAAGCCGCCGGCCATGGTCCCCTGTGGCTGCAGCTGGCCCAGATCCTGGGTGCCTGCGGCCAGCCGGAGGAGGGAATTCTGGATCCCGGGTGTGGGGCGAGGCAGAGACAGTTAGGGGCAATCAGGCAGGCAGACAGAGGTGGTTAGGGGCGATCAAGCAGGCAAGCAGTTAGGAGCCAGAAGTCCTGGATTGCGAGAGGCAGTTGGACATCCCCCAAGGGGTCTCAGATTGGAGAGAGTGCAGGCCTGGCTGAGGGATCACCCCCACCCTTCATGCACAAATTTTGTGCACCCAGCCTCTAGTAACAATATAATGTACTATCGTGTTTCTTTCTGTATATTTTGCTATGGGATTGCAGGTACTCTAGCCCCAAAGTGAACTGTGCCTCATTTAATCCTATGGTAACTTTGAAAAGTTAATTCCAAATGGAAAACATTTTATAAGTTTATGCTTAAATTTTAAAATCATGTTAAATTCTCTGGAATAGAAGCACTCTTTCAAGATATTTTGTGCAGTAGTTACTGTTTGCTGAGGGGAGTTTTGCAAATATAAATACAAGTATCCCTTATTTCATCATTCTTGGCCTAAGTACTCTCATCTGCTCTCTCTCCTAAAAATCTCAAGATATTTTCACACATTTTATTTTATCTCAGAACCTAGGTAAAATGAACTAGGGCTCAGGAAACACTGAGTGGTAAGTAGAACTCTCTGGACATCCTATACAGTGTTTTTAGTAGCACATTTTCACTTAGGGATTCGTTTGACATCGTGAGAGCTATCAGTAATGGCTTTTATTACTTGACCAGAACTTCTGGAAGATTCATTTGTGTTTTAAAAGAAAACTAGCTTATTTTGAACTCTGGGTGAAATTTGGAGTGTGGTTCATATTGAAGGAGAGGAGGAATGGAGTGGGAGCTTAGGTGGAAGCACTCAGCTCTGGCTTTATTATGGCAGCACTCTCATTCTCCATGACTTCAAACCTGATTCACAAAGATAATGATGGACTAACTTGGACTTTGGTTTTTGAAGGAAGGATCCTATTTTCCAGCCACATATATGCCCATTCTCAAATACATGCTTATTCACTGTGTGCGCTCTATAAATCTATGAAACAGTGTATGAGTTGTCTTCTCTCATAAGTAGAAGGGCCTGCTCACTTGTTCTATATGGGGACTCCATGGAAATGGGGCAGGATAGTATACACTGGAGTATTAAAGGCCCCACATTTTTTCTCTGTCCCTCGAGCATTCTTATCTCTATACAAAGGACACATTCATAGAAAGATTTATACCAAAATACTAATGTTAAGGTAATACATCAATAAGTGACTTTTATCCCTATCTTTAAAATTTAATATAATGTACATTTTATAAATAAGTAATATTTAGAGTTCTCAGTACATTGTTTTTCAAAAATTTAATTGTTAAGGATGCAAACTATACATACTATGATCCCAATTTTGTTTTAAATTAGATTTAAGGTTTATGGTTGAAGGGGTGGATGGATCAAAAATGAAATTCAACAAAGGCCGTAGTAGCTATTGTTATCTCTAGGTGGAAGAAATAATAGATGAGGGTGGAGGAAGGAGGAACACCTTTTATATTGTTATTTAAAAGGAAGTAAATGTTTCTAAAATTGTGGGAAAATTAAAATTAGTCTGTTCATTATTGTGCAGATATTGAATGCCTATTCTTTACCAGGAACTGTGGATACAAATAAAAAATAAAACATAAATCCTCTCCTTGGGAGAGGAGAGAAATGGAGAGGAAATGGAGAGATGAGAAATGTGCTCTACAAATCAATGACTATTGATTAGGGTTTCTGCTTCACTCTTTTTTCTTCCTACAAGTGGTCCTGCAGGCTTGTTGTTGCCAGGAGGGTTTTTAAGGAGATAGAAGGTGTTGGTTTTGTTAGTTCTGAGGCTGAAATGAGATATTTATTTAGGCAACTTTGGTTCTTCTGCTTCTTCCCCCCTCCTCCCCCTGGCCCGTGCAGAACCCACACTCATGATGTTAAGTAACCAAGCCAGGTGTCTGTCCTTCCCTTTGGGGCAGATTGGGTGCTGCCACAGTCCTTGATATTGGTTCCGTCTAACACATTTCTTTGGGTATGTATTGTCTGTCGTTTTCTTCCAAATCATCTAAAATCTGCTGAAGACTATCCGCTTGAGAAATGGTCTGTCAGCTTTATAGAATGTCAGTGATGTAGCCTCATTGAGTGTTTTGAGTATTTGGTCAGTATCAGAGAAGGATGGGCCTCCAGACTGCAATCATGGCTCTGGGGCCAGGAGGCTATCAGGAGTCTGATGAGAGATTTGGTCATTATTAAGCCATAAGGCAAAACAGGTGCTTCATGAATGGTGCGGGATCCACAATTAATAACTAGGAGTCTTGGTTTAAGGAAATTAAGAAATGAGATGAGGCGGTCTCTAAGATGATAGAAATAAATGAAATGCAAATTGGTATTATTTAAGCCATTCACCAAGCAAAGTATTGGGGTAGGTGTACGGTAAGGAACCTTCGAAGATAAGCTGGGCCCCTTTCATGACAGCCACCCATGTGGCTCAGTCCCCATGCCTTGGTCCAGCCCAGTTGGTGCCTATCCATTGTTTTCCAACCAGCAGATTTGGACAGTCCTAGTCAACTTATTAATTACTATAGCCATTTTTAGCTGAAGTTTGGCAATGACATGGGTAAGATGTAACTAAAAAATTGTGCTGGTAATAGCTAGCCATGACTTAATAAGGCCCCTCTAAGTAATTAAATGTGTTAGATATATTTCTGACTACACTAGGAATAGAACATTTTGCCCAATAAGATTGGAAAATGAATCCTTGTTAGACTTTCTTTATAAAGGTTCACATTTGGAAATGTGATGATAAGTTTTAGTAGTTATGTTCAGAGAGAGGCTAGATGATTTACCCAAGATCTCACAGCTAAGTTCTGGCAGAATCTTTGGTGACCTCTGCTACTTTACACACTTAAGGCTATTAATAGCCACCTGGAAGTGCACCCCAGGGCAGAATCCCAGAGACCTGCTTCCAGATGCTGCTCTGCCCAGCATAACTGGATACCTGGTTTGTTTTTTGTAAAATGAGAGAATTGAGCTGTGATCTGGAGCCTTTCAGAACTAGCTTTCTGATGTGTTGCCACCTCTCTTCTGTGTGGGGAGTGGTCTGAGCACACCCATGTTGTCAGGATGTGGCCTGTGTGTGAGGCATGTTTTCTGTACATCATAATGAGGCACTGGTGTTTTTGTAGTTTTCACTGTTCTGTAGGATAGAACCACAGAGACCCCATGTCCACGGCAACTTTCTAAAACTTCTCTGTCTTTATACATGCTTATGAGTATGTGCTTATCCAGTGACTTACCTTCATGACTCGAAGTCAGGTCAGTCCCCACAGTATTTAACCATGTTAACAATGTAAGTTCAAAATACAGAAGGAATCTTGCACATAAGGTAGCTTTTAGTGACCTTGCTTAGAGTTTACTAGGAAGTGCTGTAGAATGAAAGTGTGTCATATCAGCATGACCAAAACTAATGCTGGTTGTGTTGCAGGCCCTCCGTATTCATAGAGGATAAAGCGGTAGACACTCTGGCTTATCTCAGTGACGGAGATGCCCGAATTGGACTGAATGGACTGCAGCTGGCGGTGCTGGCCAGGTTAAGCTCCAGGAAGATGTTTTGTAAGAAGAGTGGGCAAGCCTTTTCTCCCAATAGACTTCTGATCACTGAGAATGATGTGAAGGAAGGCCTCCAGAAGTCTCACATTTTATATGACCGAGCAGGTAAATAACTCTGTGGAAAGAGTGAAACTTTAATGAAATGAGTTTTGTGCACACACTCTCACTTCTGGGTCCAAAGCATGAATGTGTTTCTCAGTGGGATCTCCAGGTTGGTTGTAGACCTAAACCTTAAACTCAGAGTCTGATTTCAAAGACTCAGCTTCCTGAGCATTCTCAAGGGAGTTGCAGAGCAGAAGCTGTTGTGATGAGAACTGAGAGGGCTTTTGGGATTTGAAATTGCAGACTTCAAACTTATAAGGTAGTTATTTTTCCATTACTCCCTGATGGCACCTTTTAGAAGGTAAGCATTTTTAAAACCCATTCTTGAGATAATTCTTGAGATAATTTATAATGGCATTAAATAACAACAGGACTCTTAAAATAAGTGACTTACTAGTTTAATGAGAATTAAAATTCTTAATTTCTAGTGTCTGAACTAAACATTAAGTTTATTTGGATCGTGATGCTTTTATTTTGAAATAGCTTCTTAAAAAATTTAATTTTGTTTTGTGCAGTTATCTGTTTTTGTAGAAGCACTTTTACAGATGTCAATTTTGATACCAGCTCTTATTAAATCTGTGAGTTGGCAATATTAAATATCATAAGCACAGCACATTTGTATCTTTTTATAGAAGATGTGGGTGAGGAAGATAGCACGCTGTAGATTAGCCTGGATGTCTCCAGCTTGAGTATCTGTGCGATTCTGGATATTGCAGTAACAGGAATAGAATTTCCACACCTTGGAAAGCTCTGCTGGAAAGGGAGCTGATGATTGAACATTCCAAAGATTGTGGAGGCTGCACCATGTCTTTAGCAGTATTTCCAAATGCTTTTTGATGTTGGAGAGGACTTCTTATTTGTTAGAGAAGGGTGGGGAGTTTAAGAGGGACTTTGGTTCTAGGCACTGCCTCCTGGTGAGTGAGTAACCTGTGACCTTGGAGAAGTGACTGAAGCTCCTCAGCCAGTGGAGACGATGGGGGTGAAATGGGGATGGGGTGGCTGACAAGCAGGCAGGACACATCGAGGCCTTTAACAACAGTCCTCTTTACTTTCTGATGTGATTGTGCCTCTCACCAGGTACTTCTCTCATGCCCCAAAGGTCTCCAAAGGCCTTGAATGTCATGAATGTTTGGAAAATCTGAAAAGTAAAGCATTCTGGATGTAGAATTTCGCATTGGAGATGTGAACAAAATTAAAAACTCTAAGAGGTGAAAATAGTCCCACATGCTGGACTCTCCATTGTTTCTTGGGGGTCCCAGCAACAGTGGTCTTTTTCTCTACTTGGAGGTGGCATAAAAGAGACTTTATTTTGATTGGACCAACTAGAACTGGTCATTCACATTTTATTACTCTGTCACTTAAAAACAGAAAGCTATCATTTAACATAACATTAGCTAATATTGAATCTCAGTATTTTATATACATTGTCTTTGTTTTAATTCTTAAAATAACATTAGGAGGTAACTATTAATATTATCCACATTTTACAGATGATTAAACTTGCCTTAATTCACAAAGCAAGTGGTTAAATTCATCCTCAACTCCAGGTCTGATTAGTTAGGAGGACTGTGTCGTTCCCCACTGGCAGTGCCGCCTCCATGTCAGCCCCTCCCCACAGTCCCCAGTTTCACTGCTGGAGCAGGTCACTCATGATGCTCATACTCATGCACATTCACACGTACCTACTCATAGACACACAATGGAAGCCAGACATGTCCAGTCCTTAGGCTCCTGCTCCTTGGGGATCACCTTCTCTATAGCTCTCTGCTGCCATATGAAGAGCTAGAGCCATGAAAGCCACTGGAGCCCAGTCTTGAGAACCCACACAGCCCACAAGTCTTACACCCCAACCTGCCCCATGCGAAATCACTGTGCATGTTCTATCTGCTCCACGGTGCATCCAGAGACTCACATAATTCAGATCCTAGAGCATCAGGCTGCCCCATCAATAGGGTGATTGAAGCATTACCCTGGAAGTCTGCTGGCTTATACTTTGGGCCCTTTTTTAACTCGGGTGGAACAAAGACCCTTACTCCCAGGATTCTAATTATTTCTTTCACTGTCTTCTGTTATGGTTGGACCCAATAACTAGCTCATGTAATTCTGCATCAAAATAAAGAAATTTTCAAGTGAGAACACATTCTCTGCCATGCATTAAGGTCAGAGTTCTGCATAAATAATACAATTTTAAGTTATAAAGTGGTATATACTAAAGGCAAAAATGAAGCTAGCATAGAACAATGATCTAACACATGTTTCTATTGTGCTTACAGGCATTCATTATTTAATACAACCCTGTGAGCTAGCTCATCTTATAATATCCATTTTACAGATGAGAAACCCCAGGAGACATAGAGGGTCAGTCACTTGCCCAGTTACATAGAGGTCAGTCACTTGTCCAGTTTGTTGTTCAAACTCAGGCAGCTTGGCTCTAGAGCCCAGGTCTTAACCATCTTGCCTTTTGTTGCTGACCCTCAGGAAATATATAAGAAAGTGGATAACCTCTGTGGCAGGGAGGGTCATTCATTGCCAGCTCCTTATTTATATCTGACAGGGAGTGAAGTAGAGGTGGCTTTTGCCTTCTCCATGTCCATGAGTCAGCCAGGCTTGCACTGTCTGGCCCCTTGCCATGTCCAGGCTCAGCAGTGGAAGGGCTCAGCACAGGGCCAGTGTCCAGGACTATGAAGGAGGTAGGCAGAACCATGTGGGTTTCACCAGGACACTTTTCCAGCCAGTTTCCATGCCACTGTGACCTAGTTGAGGAAGCCCTGGGAGAGGCCACAACTCAGGTTGTCCACAGAAGTCTGGCAGCTCTGCTGAAACATGGATCTGCCTTGGTGATCCTCTGAAGAGTGGGAGAGGCTCAGTTCCCCCCAGTCAGCCTCACAGGGTGACAGGGCCCAGATGGTATGTAGAGCAGGTCATGGTCTTATTGGTCTTGGCTTGAGGAGCACAGACCAGATGCTTCTCTGGAAGGACTGTTTCTAATAAGAATAACACTTCTCTCTCAGGAGCAGCATATCCTCTTCTCAAATTTAAGGAAGAGATGGTGGTCAGAAAATAGTGAAATGTGTGTAGTTGCAAATGTTTAACCATAATTTTCTGTTCTTAAATATGTTTTCCTAAAGCACATTTGACAGATTTGTTTTCCTGGGTAAAAAAAAAAAAAAAAAATGGGTAAGATGAAGTGACGAGGGAGAAGGGCTGCATGCTTTCAGGGTGAGAGCTGTTAGTCCCTCTGTCAGTCCTGGGATCCTGCCACACGCACATGTGTCCCACACCAGATTCAAATGACTGCAGGCTTCAGATATCAGAAAGGCAACTGGACATGACACTAAGACAAATGGGCTGTAACAGCTGTTCTTGCCACTTGGCTCTTCTTTTTATGGGCTACATCCAGGCCCAGGGTCAGTTCTCCTCAAGTTGCCAGTGGGGCACAAGAAGCCAGAACATTGCAGTCCCCCTCTTCCCACTCAATGGCTTTGGCACATCCACCAGTGTCTGTGAGGACCACCTTTCACAGTGAATGTCCCTCCCTTTGCTTAGTCTGGGCTCCCACTCAGTGTGAACAACCACAGGTGTCCAGCAGCCTCCTGCTCTGATGGGCTGGGCTACCCCAGGTTCCTGCACAGGCCTGCTCCAACTCCCACCCTAGCAGCATGTGCCCTCGCACTGAGCAGTGCAGAGCAACCTACCACACATGCTCCTCAGCTTTCCGAGGCACTGGGGGAGTTTAGGCTTCCCTAGGTCAACCAGTAAGAGCATCACAGGGCTTGGTGGACCCTCCTCTCAGCCCTGAGGAGTCCCTCTTTCTGCCAGTAACTGAGCAGGTGCTTTCTGTGGTGTCCAGGAGAAGAGCACTACAACTGCATCTCTGCTCTTCATAAGTCAATGCGGGGCTCAGACGCAAGCGCCTCCCTCTACTGGCTGGCACGCATGCTCGAAGGAGGAGAGGACCCGCTGTATGTGGCAAGGAGGCTGGTGAGGTTTGCCAGTGAAGACATAGGTGAGTGTGACAGGAGGGCCCAGAGCCTGAAACCCATGTGGTTGGGTGGGTGGGGGAGGAAATGTTGCTGTTTGTACCATGTGGGACGGACAGGTAAGAAGCTAAGAGTGAAGTAAGAACTCAGTGTATTCCTTGATGTTGTGTGTGTGAGCTTTTGAGTGTCTGTGTTCTTAAAGTCAACATTCTGTTCCCTCTTCAGGGGTGATTTTCATAACATGAGTATTGAAATCTAAGAAATATTTTAAATTTGCTTCCAGTAAAGTGTTAAGGTTTTTATTTGATCGCTTCTGAGATAGGGAAGATTTTGGGGACTGTTTAAAAATATCAGAAAAATGTTTCCTTGGTATTAGTAAATGTTTCATTTTATTTTCCTTTTTTTGTTGTTAATCTTCACTGGAGGATATTTTTCCATTGACTTTCTTTTTTTTTTAGAGAGAGAGAAGGTGGAAGGGAGGGGGAGAGAAAGAGGAAGAGAAACATCGATGTGAAAGACACACATTGATTGGTTGCCTCCCACACGCACCCCAACCAGAGCCAGGGATTGAGCCTGCAATGAGGTATGTGCCCTTGATCAGAATCAACCCGTCTGTGGGTTGACGCTCTATTCACTGAGCCAAACCAGGTAGGGTGTAAATGTTTTATTTTTATTTTTTTAATATATTTTATTGATTTTTTTACAGAGCGGAAGAGAGAGGGATAAAGAGCTAGAAACATCGATGAGACAGAAACATCGATCAGCTGCCTCCTGCACACTCCCCACTGGGGATGTGCCCACAACCAAATACATGCCCTTGTTTGGAATCGAACCTGGGACCCTTGAGTCCATAGGCCGACACTTTATCCACTGTGCCAAACCGGCTAGGGCTAAATGTTTTATTTTTAATGTATCCATCCTTGTGACTATCTGCATGGTCTCCACTCCTTATGTTTATTATTTTTCCTACAAGATAGAATGGAGATTTTATCCCTGAGGAAACAATTTTTGACACCACACAGTAACCATACAGTAACCTTGTCTTGAATAAGCTAAT
>PVJC01054467.1:0-10494 GCA_004026665.1 Murina feae | reverse complement strand
AAGAATTCTCCCTTCAGGGCCTTGGGGGGAGGGAGTATATTTGCAAATCAATGAACTCGAGGGGCACTTATAAAGCAAGGTTCTCGAGTGCTACCCCCACTCTGATTTGGATTAATCCCTGAGTCCGCGCGTGTATTAAAGCTGTGATTTCTCCACCTCTTCAAAGCATCGCTTAGTTTTTGTGGTCTTTCTGCAACAACATCACTGAATCTGCTCTTGTCAAATCTAACAGTGACCTCTTTCCTATTAAATCTAAGAACACTTCTCAGTCTTCACTTCACTGACCTCCCTGTCATATCCAACACTGGTAATCACTACCTCTTCTGGAAACACCCTCTCTCCTTATCTTCTATTATGTAATTACATTTTCCTGATTTTTCTATTACTTCTCCCAAAGGTTTTGTTAGGTCTCCTTTTTGAGTTCTCTCACTCTGCGCATTGTGCTATTGCCATTGTGTATCAGCGCTGTAGTCTATTGTTAATCTGAGGGCCACAGACCCTCAGGAGTTCATAGGTAGTATTCCAGAGCTGTGATTTGGCTGGAGGGAAGCAACATCTTTATTTTCATTAACCTCTTAGAGTTTAAATAAAAGTATTATGTTTTAAAAAATGAAAATAGTATAAATAATACGTATAACTTTATCACCAACAAATCAGATAATTTCATAACCCATTACAGTTGTTAACGATATCTCAAAATGTCATTTATTGTTCTCTTTACCTTGAAATTGAGGTGGTTCTTAGGTATATCATATCTTACTATTTAATGTGTTAGTTAAAAAACACACACATTTGTTTAAAACAAATGGGTGTTTAAATATTTTCATAACTTTACTTCAATATAATTGTTTCCTATATATTATTCTTATAATTGTTTTATTAGATGTACTAATTATGCAAAATTATGTATTATAATGTGTGTATGTGAGTATATATAATATACATAATTATACATGTACACATATACAAATATGTAATTAGAAATCATAATTCTGAAAAAAGGGGCCTTAAGCTTCATCAGAATGACGGCTGAAGTGGTTAATGGGTCAAAAAAGGTTAAGAACCTTTGCTCTATCATACGCCATTTTCTTTTTAGGTCTACACATTTTTTGGGGGTCATCACCTTTTTTTCCATAACTTTATTTGCTATCTCTGCACAGATGATTCCCAAATCTCTAGCACTAATCTCTCCAGACCCACACACCCAACTGTTCACTCACACTTCCACTTAGATATCCCAAAAGACATATAAACATAAAATAGTGATACCTATTTTCTCCAAAACTTGTTCTTTTTTATGCTTAACATATGTCAATGTATGGTACCACCACCTATGTAGTTGTTAGGATAATAACTTGAGTCATCTCTAACTCTTTCCAAAGTCCCCATATCCCCTCTATTATCTACTTCCTTTTATTTGTTCTTTTAAATATGGCTGAAATTGGTTTCTGTTCAATATTATTTCTTCTTCCCTCCTATGGGTTATAATCATATCTTATCTTCACTACTGTCACTGTATTCAAAGTGGTCTTCCCACCTCCAGCCTTTCCCAAGTTAATTCTGTTTTCCACGTGGCAGGCAAAGTGATATTTTCTAAATGCAAATTCTATAATCTCATCCCCCTTCTTAAAACAGTCAACTGGCTCTCCAATTTCTCCCCTCAACATATTATCATGGCTTTCCAGGCCTTGCTGTCATCTGATCCTTTCCCAAACTAGCTCTTCTCATTCATCTTCAATTTCCACCTTATTCTATCCTAGGCTTTCTGATTTTTTCATCCCTTTGTATTTTATTGTTTTTTCCAGATTCTCCTCACCTGTGAATTCTTTCTTATTTCTATCCCTCTTATTCCATCCTAACTCCTATTTATGCTTCTTCCCTCAACATAAATTAAACTTCATTTGGGAAGTCTTCTTTGAGCCATTATCTTTCATCCGCTATGCTTATCAACACCACCTTTCAGTCCCCCTTCCAGCTATATATATAGTGGGTCACTTTAAATATGCTTCCTGAACACACTACATTCCCCACAGCATATCATTAATGACGCTATAGAATGCTTATTTATTTTCCTACTTTCCAAAGTAGACTATATCTTCATCACACATAGAACATAGCAGGAGTGCAAATGATATTTTGGGATGAGTAGATATATTAATACACTAGTAACTGAAAAAATAAGCATAAAATAATGATAACATCTAACACTTACAAAGTGCTTTCTATGCCAGGCACTATTCTAAGTGCTTTATGTATATTAACTCATGTCCTTACAAATAACCTATAGTATGTGCCTTTGGTATTGCCATTTTATAGATCAGAACACTAAGATAAATATAATTGAGGGCAAAGTAACTCAGGAAGTAAATGTTACAACCAGAATTTGTACCCGTGTAATCACACCATAGATTACAAGTTCTCAACTATTACTTAAAAGTCATGACCACCCAGATGGAGTGGCTCAGTTGGTTGAGTGTATTACTGTGCCACAAAGGTTGCAGGTTCAATTCCAAGTGAAGGCACATACCTGTGTTGCAGGTTTTTATCTCTAGTAAGAATCATACAGAAGACAAGCTATCAACGTTTCTCTTATGTTTCTCTTTTCCATCAAGGTTTCTCTCTCTCTCTCTCTCTCTCTCTCTCTCTCGCTCTCGCTCTCGCTCTCGCTCTCTCTCTCTCTCTCTCCCTCCATTCCTTTTTCTATGCATGTCCTTGGGTGAAGATTAAAAAAAAATAATAGCTAACACTAACATAGAATTTATCACACATCAACACTCTTGTAATTCATAAAAATGTACTGATTCATTTAACCTAAAAACAATCATCCAATGGCTAATATAGGCATAGTCAATAGTCACTACATTATTCAAATTTGAGGGCATTAAAGGAAAAGATCACTTCCTGCCAGGGAACTATTTATTGTTTAACTAATAATGGGCAATGCTATCAATTCACATTTGTGAAGCAATTGTATTCAAATAACTTGCACACATAAGGTGACCTCTTTTTGCTCTGAGGCCCAATAATTTAAGATAATAACAGCAATTTTACTTTCTGGTTTTATTTTATACTAGGGGCCTGGTGCACAAAAATTAGTGCACTCAGGGGGGTCCCTCAGAGTGGCCTGTGCCCTCTCACAGTCTGGGCCCCCTCAGGGGATGTTCACCTTCTGGCATGCCTGGCCAGCCTGGGTGAGGGGCTGAGGGCCATTTTCAAGCTGCCCACAGTCCCTTCAGGGTTTGGGTCCCTACTAGGGTGCCTAAGCATCCTGGGTGAGGGTTTGAGGGCCATTTTCAGGCTGCCCACAGTTCATTCAAGGTTCAGGTCTCTACTGGGGTATCTGGCCAGCCTGGGTGAGGGGCTGAGAGCTGTTTGCAGGCTGGCCACAGCCCCCATTGACCCAAGGTCCCAGCGAGGCTGGCTGGAATCAGTTTTCTGGGGTTTATTTATCTTTCATAATTGAAACTTTGTTGCTTTAAGTGGAGGCCTAGGTAGGCCAACAAAGCCTCCTGTTGACTTAAGCTCTGTGGCTTCTATAATTGAAACATTGTTGCCTTGAGCAGAGGCCCGGCCAGCCTAAGCAGGCAGTTTCCTCTAAACAGAAGCCTCCTGTTTGCTCTAGCTCCATGGCTTCAGGCCACCAACTTGGCTGGGTTAATTTGCATACATTCGCTCTGATTGGCTGGTGGGCATGGCTTGGCTAGTGGGCATGGCTTAGGTGTCTTGGAGTGATGGTTAATTTGCATATTTAAAATATATTTTTTAAAAATTCTGCCCAATTTAAGCCCACTACCGGATACAAGGTAACAGCCTCTATTGCAAGCCTTTTATCATCAGAATAAGTGTTTCAGTGTGTTTTTATATTGAAGGTGCAGCATGTGTGATAACCCAGTATAGCTCTAAAAGATGTGAGGATGAAAACTTAGCTTTATGTTGAAAAATGCTTAAGAGTCAAAAGCAGAGTTTCCCTTCTCACTACAGTACCAAGAGGACATAATTTCCCTTGACTCAGTTTTTGTCTCTGTGAAATCTGCATGTTGGCCAATGTGAGTTTCTTATAATTCTGTGAAGCCACTAATCAGTCAAAAAATGCAGTGGAATTATTTTATAATTAGAGGCCTATTGCAAGAATATTCATGCAATAGGCCTTCCTTCCCCTGGCTGCTGGCACCGGTTTTCCTCTGACATCCAGGACCCAGGCCTTTGGTCTGGCTGCAGCAGCAAGGCTTGGCTTCTCCGCTCCAGCCACAGTGGAGAAGCCAAGTCTCTTCAGTCTTCAGTCATCTTTAGTCTTTGCTCCAGGCCTGCATATGCAAATTAACTTCCATCTTTGTTGGGTTGATTTGCATACTCATCCTGATAGGCTAGTGGGTGTAATGGAGTGACACCAATTTGCATGTTTCTCTTTTATTAGTATAGATGCTCCTTTTTCAGTCAGCCTAATAAAATTAATAACTGGTGGCTCTTTTTTTTCTCTGTTGACTAGCCATGTAAGATTAAAACATGAGCATTATTTACCCCTTATCTCAGATTTTAATGAGACACCTTTTTAACAAAAATCAGCATTTGATGGAAACTCCTTAAAAATGCTAATATTCTCATGTGGGAGCACAAACGTATCATCACAATAGTAGTAGACAGAGTATCACAGAGTATTAATTATGAAGCAGTGCTAATTGAATAATATATTGTAGTTATTAAGAGGAGATTTTCAAATGCTGATATACTATAATTCAACTGCCAGTCAATAATAAGATATTACACTACACAGCTCAGGTACAAATAACTGCTGGTACCAGTGATTGGGATGCGTGATGGTTATCTGGCATCAAAAATCATGGTCTAGGCCGGGAGGAGTGGTTAGAGGTGGAAGTCGGTGTTGCCGGCCGGGCGGGGCACTGAGCGGCGATGTGGACGGGAGCGTATCCGTGACTGGAGCTGCCTGCGGACATGAACTCGCTGGAGCAGGCAGAAGATCTCAAGGCCTTCAAGCGGCAACTCACCGAGTACATTCACTGCCTGCAACCCTCCACCAGATGCTGAAGAATGCTTCTTATAGTGGTATCTGTCTGTACAGCTACTGGTGTCTGGAACTGGTTAATACATTCTGAGACACAAAAGGTGTCCTTCCTCACGTCCTTGTGGAATCACCCGGTTTTCACCATTAGCTGCATCACTCTGATAGGCCTGTTCTTTGCTGGGATTCACAAGAGAGTCGTTGCTCCCTCCTTTATTCCGCACGGTATTGAACTATATTAACAGAGTGCATGTCTTGTGATGACACAGGAAAACTGATTCTGAAACCCAGGGCCTCAAGCAGCCTTTCTTCGGAGAAGTGGCATAGTAGAGCCATCAGGGCTCCCTGTACAGTTGGATGTGGACAGTCAGAACGACAGCCGATAAGATGTGTGCAATATTTACTCAGATAGCTTGATGGTGGCAACTTCCAGGATCAGTGCTGGTACCTTGGGCTATTTGGGTATCAGTATTAGTGTCACTTTACTACTTCAGAACCTGCAGTGCTTGTTGTAGGTAAAGTATTTGTATATGTTACTAAGTTAAACTTAGAAACAGAGCATCATCCAGTTTTTATAATGTATTTTTGCAAACTATTGTAAATAGCAAATCCATGCCAATATCAAAGAGGAAAGTGTTATGTGGACTTAGTTCTCCTGCACCAGTATTTCAGGAACGCCAGCTTGCCAGCTCCACGGCTCTTTAAAACCTACTGTTAGTGTAGCGGTGCCTGTCCTCCTTACACTCCTCTCTTTTAATTAGAATTCAGGAAACCACCGAGTTGGGCTTGGACTGAGGAAAACTCATCTTCATTATGTTGCAAGAAATCACAGATGTTTTGAGAAACAATTTTTGTTAAACCAGATAGTGAACTTCAGCCACTATTGAAGAGATATTTTCCTATTCATTGTTTTCATTTAACGCTAAATTTACTATATATATATATATATATATATATATATATATATATATATATATATATATTGATTTTTTACAGAGAGGAAGGGAGAAAGATATTCAGAAACATTGATGAGAGAGAAACATCAATCAGCTGCCCCATGCACAAGCCCCACTGGGGATGTGCCTGCAACCAAGGTACATACCTTTGACTGGAATAGAACCTGGGACCTTTCAGTCTGCAGGCCAATGCTTTATCCACTCAGCCAAACTGGTTAAGGCTACTTTATATTTTAAAAATAATTTTAAGAACACTCCAGAGGTTTCTGAAAATACCAATTTAGTTATAAATTATGTATTGTCTGGGAACTTGATGGTTATTGTTTTAGATAATTGGGATTTTATGCTGTGGTCAACATGCCATTGCACTAGGATTGCACAGTGTCCTTGATCATCTACTCCGTCACAGGAGAACTGGGGGTGGTGCCACAAACGAGAGTATAATTCTCACTGTTTAGAGAGTGTTATTGACATACTGTGTATGCATATTAGGCACATGTATTATAACTTAGAATTAAAGTATTGAAATTGCTGTAAATATTTTAAATAACTAGAGGTGCCTTTTACCTGTTTATTAGAAGATTTTGAGAGGGTTTAAATTATTTCAAGAGCAATCTTTTAAATGTCATTTGACATAAAGCTGAAAATCCAGTAACAGGACAAAAACTTTTTAACCATGCTACCATTTCATGGATACGTGTTCATTCTGGCTTTCACGTGCATCAGGTTTTATTCTTTGAAGTGTAGCAATAAAATCCTCTGCTCCTAAGAAGTCTTAAGAGGGTATTCTCTGTATTCTGTGTTGTTTTATTTTCTGTAAAGTTTGTAGGTAAATAAGTGTATATATATATATATATATATATATATATATATATATATATATGCATGCCATGGTCTGTACATGTTGTGAGCTAAGACTCATAAAGCATCTGCTGGCAGAAAGAGGTATCCAAGCAGTTATAATCCATACACCTGCAGAGTTGATTAGGTCAGGATAAAATCTCCCCAGGAGGTCATCCTTAAGATTTGTTCTTTCTTCTTCGAGCATTGTGTAAAATAATAGCAAATATAATATTTCAACACAATTACTAAACAAGTAAAGAACAGCTCACCTTTACATCCTGAGTGAAGGAGACATTGGGAAAAAAATAAAGGGACAAAAGTATCTGGTTTTAGAGTTTCTTATAGTGAAATACAGTTTTAATGAGTGTTCATAAGTATGAATAGGTTAGTCATGCCGTAAACTCAGGAAGCATCAAATTTACTATGCATTTATTTTTAGCTCTAGAAAGACAAAAGTGAATGCACTAAAATATTATCAGGGTAAAATATGAAACTAAAAAAAATATCACAGTTACATGTTTTATTTGTTTAATAAGAAAAATTTAATTAACATTGACTTATAGTATCTTTCTGAAATATAAAACATCTTTCTCTTCTCAGTGAAAAGTCTCTTAACCAGCAAGGTAATGACCTTATAAAAAAAATCCTGATAATGCTGTTAGGAAACTTACAAACTAGCATGGGTAGAGATTGGGAACCACAAATAAGAGTTCCAGGTTAAGCAGTTCCAAAAATTTTTCTGAAAACTCTTTCAATTAATATACTTTTCTTTGTTAAACTATTTTTATTTTCCAGGATCTCAGGAGTTAACAAAATACAAATTTATTAATCTGCTTCCAGAAAGCACTCTTCTTGATGAAGGAATATAAATTCAAATTTTAAAAGAAAGGCATACAAGCTATGGAATCTTAGTCTTTTTTGTACTGAAAGGGGACTTAAAGATCTTCCAATAACTCCTGGCAATTTTTCAAAGGAACAATTTTGTTTGAGCAGTCTGTTGTCTAACATATTCCAGCTATCCAGGTATGTAAGCCAGTGCAATCAAGTAGAGCATATATGAACAAGATCAACAATAACTAGAAAATCACTGGAAAAAATGGGTGCTGTCAGGTAATTCAGACTTGGTGATATAAAATTGCAAATGTGATAAAGCTGCTGATGAAATAGCCTACAGTCATTTGACCAGAGCAAGAAGATGGCACTAATGTTTTCACATAAGCAGGCAAACTATGCTTATTATTTCAAGATTTCTATAGTCATTATTTGGAAGGATGTGACAGCAGTAGTTTTGAACTACTGAATAATAATACAATACACAATTTTTACAATGTATAAGCCAATTAACAGAAGGGAAGATATTTATTTTAAGAAATCTCTCTCCTGTCAATATATGATATCCTCGGGGGAAAAAATAAAACAAAAATTCCCAAAAAGTTGTTAAAAATGCACCTTTTAGGACCTACCCCAGACCTACTGAATCAGAAACTCTGGAGGAGGAATCCAGCAATTTGTGTTTGAACAAGTCCTTCAGAAATACATATATTTTTTAAAAGTTGAGAACAGATGAGAAACCAAGATGGCGGCATAGGTAAACACCCAAAATTGTGCCTCGCACAACCATTTCAACACCACAACAAAAAGAAAAAATGGACACTACCCAGAACCACAGGGAAGGCAGGCTGAGTGAAAATTCTACAACTAGAAAGAGAAAAACACACTGAGACTCAGAGGAGGCACAGAAGTAAAGTGCAGAGGTACGAAGGCACAAGAGGAAGGGCTCTCAGAAAGGGCTGGCAACTGAGGATTCTGTTCTCTTTTTCAATCTGGAGGCAGTCACAAGCTTCCTACGGCTCTGAACTCAATTACGAATGAGTTTCTGGGGATCCAGACTCATACGGGAAGAAGTTGGACTGTCTGGCACAGGGAGGAACTCCAGAGCAGCTTTCTCTCGGCGTTGCTTGCAGTGATTACATGGGACACTGAGACCTGGTACCTCTTATGGCAGGGCTGAGGATCAACCATTGCTGTTTGCTCCACCCTGTTGATTCCCTGAGACCCTGCCCCACCCAAGTTGCACTCAGAGGCTTTTGCATATAAAAGGCTAGGTAGCCTCAGGCAAATGCTAAATCAGCACCTCCTTAGAGATCCAAGAGCAAGTGTACCCAGTGGTCAGAGTGGGACTATCCAGAATACAACTCATCAGATCCATAAGGGACACACCCAGGGGGCATATTCAGTGAGCACCAAAGCCCCACTGAAACAAGTCTTGCCCCATAAAGGTGTCTCCAGCACAGAAGTTCTCCCACTACAGACACAGCTGATTCTCACAGCCAAGTGACCTGGAGGTCAATTCTTCCCAGTGATAGCGACAACAATTAAGGCTTAGCTACAACCAGACTGTGCAGAAAGCATACAAAGTGGTGCACCAAGAATGTCCACCTCAGGTAATTGGGGAGGTTGAGCCACTGGACCCTATATGATACCCAGCTCAGAAAGACACTCTATCAAAGTAGGGAAGCAGCCAAAATGCAGAGACAAATAAACAGATCACAAATGACAGAAATAGAGGAAAGCAAACAACTGGATATAGAGTTCAAAACCATGGTTATAAGGTTTTTCAAGAAATTTCTAGAGACTGCCAATAAATTTAGTGAAACCCTCGAGGATACGAAAAAGGACCAGCTAAAAATTAAGCATACACTGACTGAAATAAAGAATAATATACAGAGATCTAACAGTGGACTAAAGGATCACAAGAATCAAGTCAAAGATTTGAAATACAAAGAAGCAAAAAACACCCAACCAGAAAAGCCAAAAGAAAAAAGAAGCACACTTGTAATATTTTAAGAAAAAAAAAAAAGAATACACTGGGAAAAAAAAGAAAAAGAAAAAAGAATCAAAAAATATGATGATAGTGTAAGGAGCCTCTGGAACAACTTCAAGTGTACCAACATCAGAATTATAGGTGTGCCAGAAGAAGAGAGAGAGCAAGATATTGAAAACCTATTTGAAGAAATAATGACAGAAAACTTCCCCTACTTGGTGAAAGAAATAGACTTACAAGTCCAGAAAGTACAGAGAACCCCAAACAAAAGGAATCCAAGGAGGACCACACCAAGACACATCATAATTAAAATGCCAAGGGCAAAAGACAAAGAGAGAATCTTAAAAGCAGCAAGAGAAAAACAGTTAGTTACCTACAAGGGAGCACCCATACAACTCTCATCTGATTTCTCAACAAAAACCATGCAGGTCAGAAGGGAGTGGCAAGAAATATTCAAAGTGATGAATAGCAAAAACCTACAACCAAGATTACTCTACCCAGCAAAGCTATCATTCAGAATTGAAGGTCAGATGAAGAGCTTCACAGACAAGAAAAATCTAAAGGAGTTCATCACCACCCAACCAGTATTATATGAAATGCTGAAAGGTATCCTTTGAGAAGAGGAAGAAGAAGAAAAAGTAAAGATAAAAATTATGAACAACAAATACATATCTATCAACAAGTGAACCTAAAAATCAAGTGAATAAAAAATCTGAAGAACAGAATAAACTGGTGAATAGAATAGAATCAGAGGCATAGAAAGGGAGTGGACTGACAATTTTCGGGGGTAAAGGGTGTTGGGGGTGCGGGAAGAGAATGGACAACGATCATACACCTATGGATGAGGATGGGGG
>PVJC01054466.1:0-10503 GCA_004026665.1 Murina feae | reverse complement strand
GGCCCCGCCCCGGGGAGGACGGTCCCCGCAGACCGGGGCGGGAGGCTCTGCGGGCACCGACGGGGCCGGGCCCCGGGGAGACACCCGTGCCTCTCGGCCGCCGACGCGCCCCAGTGCGGGCCGGGCGTTCGCGCGGAGACACCTGCGCCCGCCACGCCGCTCCTCGGCCCGCGCGTGGGGCGCCCACGTGACCCGGCGGGGCGGAGCCGGCGGGCGGGGAATCACCTGAACAAGGGCGTCACGTGAGCGGGGCGGGGCGGGGGCGGGGCCGGCGGCGGTCACGTGACGCGGTTCCGGGGCCGCCGCCGCCGCCGCCGAGCCCAGCCGAGCCGCGCGCCCCTCGCCTCGCACTCCGCGCCCGCTGCCCGCGCGCTCCGGTCCGCCTCCAGCCTGGCGGCGCCTGCAGGTCCCGGGCGCGGCCCCCGGCCGCCGCGCGCCGCTCCCCCCGCGCCCGCCGCGCAGCCCGGGCCCCGTGCGATGGGTGCCGCCGCCGGCCGGAGCGCCCACCTGGGGCCCGCGCCCGCCGGCCGCCCGCTGCGCTCCCTGCTCGCGCTGCAGCTGCTGCTGCTCGTCGGGGCCCCGGCGGCCGCCAGGGCCCAGGGCGCCGACTTCCCCGAGCTGTGCAGGTGGGTGGCGCGCCCGGCGCCGGCGCCGCTGGCTGCGTGGGTGGGGGGCGGGGGCGCCCGCGAGGGTCTGGGGTCCCCGGGGCCCCTCTCGTCCAGGCTCGGGTCCCCCCCGCCCCCGAGGGAAAGTTGCCCGCGGGCGGAGCGGGGCCGGGGCCCGGCCACTTGTGGCTGTCACCGGGCGGCGGCTGCGGGGCGCCCGCCGAAGTTGGAGGGCGCGGGAGCCCGGGCCCGGCCGCGCTTTGTTCCCGCCCCGCGTGTCCCCCCAAGTTCCACCGGCCGCGGGCGCGCCTTCCGTGGGACGCCTGCGCGCACCGAGGGCCGTGGAGCCGGGGTTTTGCTTTCATTTGCCGGGTGGCTCCCTCCATGTGGGTTCCCCAGCTTTCCCCCCCTGGAGTGTCGGCTCCGCGGAGAGCGACTTTCTCCTTTCCTTTCTCTCTCTCGGCGGGGGAGTCGGGGTGTCGGCCCCCCGGCTTTCCCCCTGCGCCCCCGCGAGCCTAACTTCCTGCCTGGTTGCTCACATGATGTCATTGTCTCGTGCAGATTCTTCCAGCGGAGCCTCCGCTCCGGGCACCATGATTGTGTAACGCGGCCGCCGGTCGTGTCGACGGCGCGCGGTGTCCGCGGCGGCCGGAGCCCCGGGGAGCCGTCCGTCCGTCCGTGCGGACACTCTCCCACCCGCCTCCCCTGGACGGTCCGGACGGTGGGAGCCCGGCGCTCCCGCCCCCTCGGTGTGGAGAGAGCCGCCGGGCAGCGGGGGGCAGGGGGCCGCCGCCCCGGTGTCCCCCGAGCTCCTCATCAGGGTGCAGTGGGGGCCCCGCGTGGAGCCGGGCTGTGAGCTCGGGGCGCTTTGCGGGCCTGACTCTCCCCGTGGGCCCCAGGCGGCCTGCGAGCACCCCACCCCCAGCTCCGCACTCGGAGACATGTTTTCCTAAGGAGAGAGAGGCTGAGCTCGCGGCCGAAACTCTCTGGAAAGAGCCTCTTTCTTTCCCCTTTTTGGGGGGAGGGGCGGGAGGGAGGCTTCGCTGCACAGGAGTTTTTGCACAGTTTTTGCACAGGAGTTTTTGCACAGTTCACGGGCCAGTGTGCCGCCCCGGTCCCCACCCCCCAGTGACCAGGTGTGAGCAGGACCCCGACGAGAGGGCCGCGGGTCCCCAGCAAGGTCGGGCGTCCCGAGGAATGGTCGCGGGGACCAGCCTTATGGCTAAGACTCGTCCAGCGGGGCTGCCCGTCGGAATTTATTTCTTAATCGTTCAGGTTAAACTTGGCCCCAAGGGCGGCCCCAGGCGGCGAGGCTGGCTGGCGTGGGGGAGGGGGCTTGCCTTTGCGTCGGTGTAGTCGCCCCTGCGCCTTGAGCCTGGAACCTGCACTTATTCACGTTCCCTTCACCTCCAGGTGCAACAGGGCCTGGCTGTTCGGCACTAAATGGCCTTTGTGCCTCTGGCCCCTTCTCCCCCTGCGAGGGGGGCCTGCAGGGCCTCGGCCCGTGGCCATAAGCGTGCCCCCTGCGGTTCATCTGAGAGCGCCTTCCAAGTGGGTGCGTTTAGTTTTTTCTTGGAAAAAAAAAACACCCCCCTCAGTCCATTCCGAGGGCTCGTGCAAGTTCCCCCCTTTGTCTTGTGACGGCTCTGTGCTGCGCATGCAGACCTCTCCAGAGCCATGTGCGAAACCTCTCTCAACCCAGTACCTGCCAAGGGAAGTTCTTCCGTTTGTTTTAAATGGATACCTTGGCCTAGATCCTTGTGAAGGCCTTTTCTTTGGGGGGTGTGTGTGAGAGAGAGAGAATAATGGGTGTACTTTTTTTTTTTTTTTGAGAGAACCTGGCTCAAAGTTCCTTAGCTCCAGCTCGCACTTACTTGAAGATTGGGAATGCGAGCTGATGATTTTTTTTTTTTTAAATCCAGTGTGAAAAGTTCTATGAAATATCACCAAAGCAGGATGGATGAAGCCGCCTTTCAATCCATTCCTGGGTGTCGTTTGGCTGAAACGTAAACAGCTCTCCCAGGTCTCCATGGGAGGGGAGTGTGAAAAGTCCTGTGAAAAGTCGGCCTCAGAAGTGTTACTGTTTCTTTGTGCTGCTCGCGTGCGGAACAGGCCCTGGTGGGCGCAGGATCACACGCGCCAAATGCTTGTCTGTGGGATATTTTCTATAGAAAATTGTCTCATTCATTGTGGTTTGGTGCCCAGGGCAGTCCCCCCTGGGGCAGACACCCCTCCTCCCAGCCACAGGTTTGGAGTGCCCTGACACTGTCCACGTCTCACTAGGACCCCCCCCCCCATAGTAAATTCTCATCGTGTCTAAAACACGGAGTTGGAGTACAATCCCAGAGGGACTTTCATCTGTAATCTCTTAGGGCCAGCGGGAGGGGAGCTTGCCCCGTGCTGGGCCCTCGGATTGGGGGACAAAGCTTCGGGGTGACCAGTGGCCCTGACCACTCCTGGGGTCAGGGTGGTGGGCGGGGGTGCAGTTCTTGGCGGGGGTCTGTTGTTGGAAGGATCTCAGCAGCAGCTTGAGCTGCGCGCGTGCACGGAGGGGCAGGGACGGGCGGCCCCGCACGTTCCCCAAGTGTCCGGCTCCACGTGGCACCTCCTAAAAGCGCTGGTTCTTTGGGGCGATGCAGCTCCAGTTTCCAGGTGTCGGGAGGACTCCTGTCCCGGAGCCCCGCGCTCTGGGAGAAGTTGGCGGCCCTGAGCCGCCGAGTCAGCTCTTTGTTGGGAGGTGGGGGCTGTGAGGAGACCTTGTTCCCGGGGCCAGTGTGAGCGGCTGCGGTCCTGAGGCCCGAGGACTGTTGTGCTGGCGAGGAATGTTTGAGGGTCGCAGGACCAGCGGGGGGGGGGGGCGGGGGGGGGGGAGAAGGAATGCATGTAAGAGCAAGCGGAGGCCAAGCAGTCGCCAGAAGTGACCACCATACCCTGTAGCTTTCCTCCTCGCGGTGTGCGTCTCACGCTGTGAAGGTGTTACCTTGCACATGTAATAGGTGAGCCTCCACCCTTTATTTAAGGTGCTAACATCCTTAATGAGTGAGGTCTTCACAGTTTGTACTAGTTATAAACGAATGCATTGGGCTGGCTTGATTTACATAGTTAACCACTTTAAAATTTATTCAGAACAAGTTTCTCCCCAATTGTTTGGGTATAAATCCTGGAAGTTTTTATTACATTGAGGACAAGAGGATAATGAAGCCAGCTGGGAGTTGAGGTTGGTTTAGTTGCTGTCTCTAGATTTTTTTTTCCCCCCTGCATTTTTTTTTTTTTCTGAAGGAACAATGCTTATATGCTTAATTTGGGCCACATGTTAAACTTGGACCACATCCACTTGTGTGTGTACATTTCTTGCAACAATAAGTGTGTAGAAGTCCAAGATGGTTAATTATGGGTACATTAGACCGCATGCATTAATTCTTAGAACAACTTCCGGACGCATTCCCAGGCAATGAATTCCTGATTGGGCTCCACACATCTTTTATCAGTGTTTCACAGAGGAATTTTTGAAGGATGGGGTTGAGAAAAAGAATTCTGATGTTCTCATCTTTACTTTGACCTTGGCCTACGAAACTCTCTCGTGCGGGCAGAGAGCATTTCACAGGGTTCCGGACCTGGGACTAGGCAGAGAGTAGCTCATGACTTCACAGGTCCTGTTCTTTCCTGCCTTTTTACAACTTGTCCCAGGAATGGAGACTTGTTGGGAATGCCCCCACAGCTCGAGGATGGTGTGTGGCGTGGATGGAGCTGAGATTGGGTCTTCTCACAGGCCCTTTGTTTTCCTCACAGCTGGCTCCGGACCAGTGAGGGGCAGAGGCCTGAGTATATGCCACGAGTGTCTCCTCACCTTGAATCCTGGCAAGGTGATGCAGGATTCGTTTGTTCTCCAAGTAGTTCTTAAGCATTTCTTAAGCGGAGGGGAGAACTGGGAGGGGCTGGAGCTGGAACGGAGACATCTCAAACGGAATGTCACACTGGGGCCCCAAAAGATTGTGTTGGCCTTGGCCTTGACCGTGACTGCTCTCCCTGGCAGGCAACGGCCATGAACACCCTCCTCTACTTATTTCTGTTAATTTTAAATATGTCCTTTTAGTCTTGATTCTGTTTTCCATCCAAGAGTAGTTCAGATGTTGCTAGTTTGTGGCTATCATGAATAAAAGCCATTGTGAATATTTGAGAACAAGATTTTGTGTGGACACATGCATTCTTTTTTTTTTTTTTTTTCCGGCGGGGGTGGGGGGGTTCTTGAACGGTGAGTGAGCGTTTAACTTTATGGAAGCCCTCAACCTCTATTCGGAAATGGTGGTCCATTTTGTATTCCCCCCCAGCAGTCTGTTCCATGTGCTCCATATCTTCTGCCAAGATTTGATGGTATCAGTCTTCACTTTCAGCCGCTCTCGGATTTGCAGTTGTATCTGTATGATTTTAATGTTCGTGTCCCTGCTGGTTCGAGATGTTGAATATGTTTTTCGTATGTATTGTGATGCCTAATGATGTTGAATGTCTTTCATGAACTCTTGACTATTTGGATGTCTTGTATCTGTTAAAAACAGTCTTTTGTCCCTCATTTCTTAAAATTTTTTTTGGGTTATCTTATTGAGTTATAAGAATTCTTTTTTTATCCTTTTTCTTTTTCTTTTTTAAAAAATATATTTTTATTGATTGGCTGCTTCCTGCATGGCCTCTCCTGGGGATCAAACCTGGGAACCCTTCAGTCTGCAGGTCGATACTCTGTCCACTGAGCCAGACTGGCTAGGGCTTCAGAGTTCTTTATTCTGGGTACAAGTCCTTTCTTAGGTATGTATAGTGTGTATTGTGAATTTTCCCCCCAATCTTTGGCTTGCTCCTCTTCATTTCCTTAATATATTCTTTGAAAAATAGATATTTTAAACAATTTTGATGAACTCCAACTGGTGTTTTTTACTTTATTCTAAATAGTTTTAAATCTTCGCTTACCCCAAGCTTTCTCAGCCTCAGCGGTGTTGACATGTGGGCTAGGTAACTCTGTGTGTGGAGGCTGCCCCGTACAGTGTGGGATCAGCAGCAACCCTGGAGTACTCTCCCCCCCAAACCCCAGTTGTAACGAGCAGAAATGTCTTCACATTTCAGATGACTCCTGGGGTGGAGGACAAAATTACCTCCAATTGAGAGCCACTGGTCTACCTAAGGCCAAACAGACTTTTTTCCTATGGTTGTTTCTAGAAGTTTTATAACTTTAACTTTATGTTTACCCATATGATAATTTTTTGAGTTAATTAAAAAAAACCCCCACATGTTTTTATTGATTTTTTTCTTTTTAGATAGATAGGAAGGGAGGGGGGGAGAGAGAAACAGTAGTAGTGACTGGGACTTTACTGAAACGCCGCGTGTGCCCTGACGGGGTGGAACCGGCGACCTCTCGGTGCCACACAGCCAGGGCTGAGTGCGTTTTTGAGTGTGATGTGAGGAAAGGGTGGAAATATTTCCCCCCATGAATACACCTAGTTCTGTGTGCTAATACCTTATGTAGGGGGCTCACAGCTGTTTTTAAGGGCGACTGGGCTGTGAGTCTCTCCGCTGTGCTGTTCTTGGCTGACTTTAGTATCAAGCATATGTTTGCTTTGTGGAAAGAGCGAGGTAGATTTTAGTATTTCTTACGCCGTGGAACAGATCCTGTATAGGACCGACATTTTCTCTTTCTTAAACGTTGGTAGAACTCACCAGTAAAACTGTCGGATGCCTTTGTGGAGGAGGAGTTTTGCCTATAGTTTCAGTTTTATCTGCTTTATCTGTCCAGATTTTCTGCCTTTTCTTGAACCAATTTTGGTAGTCTGTTGTTTTCCTAGAAAGTTTGTAATTTTAATTAGGTATTCATATAAATTTGTAGCATGCTGCTTTCATACTTTTGAAAATACTGTTTGTATCTGTAGGTAAATTTAAAAAATTCCTGCTCTTTAATTTATATAAAATTTCCCCCTTGGTCACACTTCCTAAAGATTTACCTTTTTTAATCTTTCCAAAAGAAATCGCGCTTTGTTTGGTTCACCATCTCCAGCACCATTTATTTTCCGTGCTGTTAATCTCTGCTTTCTGTCACGAGCTCCCACCTCGTTCTTCTTCTTCTGGTTTGAGGTGAATTCAAAGCTGTATGCTTCTTTGTCCTCAAGATCACACCGCTCGTAGGTTTTGATACGTAGTTTTTAATCCTTCAATTCTGAACATTTCCTTCTGGGACCCAAATGTTCTAACTTTGTCAACTTCCTGAACCCACGAAGTTTTCAGACGATGGATCCCTAGGTAAATGGATTCCCCCCCTCATTGTGGGGGTAAATGTGGTGGAATTCATGGACGTTCCCCTTGTGGCCCAGCGCCTAGTCAAGCAGAGAGTGTGCTGTGTGCTGGGAAATAGCGTTCTCGCTTTGAGTCAGAGTTTCACTAATGGTGCTGGTTCAGCCTTTCCTTAGCCTGACCTACTCTTTGTCTGGCTCCGTTTGCCTTTTGTATCTGCCTACCCCTTTGGACGGGGCTCCAGAGAACGCGCTGTGTCCTGTGTCCCAGCTTAGCAATTCTCCTGTGTTTATAAGCCCTTTAACCTCTCGAGTGTGTCCAGTGTGTGTGTGTGTGTGTTTCTGTCAACAAGGTTTCCAGTGGATGTGTGTTCTCCACGGCCCGTTCTTTCTTCGTGGACGGCTCTTGGAAGGGGCTGTGAGGTTCTGCTCGGTGAAGGCTGCTCCCTGGGCCAGCTTCTTTGTTGGCATTTTGTAATATTGATTTTGTGGTGCCCTGTGGCCACTGGCGACTCCTGAGAGAGCTCTTTGCAGTCCAGCCCCCTCCGGCCCCCTCCAGCCCCTCTGCCCCCCTCCCCTCCCCGGCCCCCTCCAGCCTGCAGCTGCAAGTCAGATGGAAGCAGTTGTTGGAGCTTGGCTATAAATTGTTTTTTGGGGAGGTCGGGGGATGGGCAGGGCGTTCCTCTGGCTGGTGTGTCTCCGTGGCTTTTCCGCCCTCCCCATTACGACCCCCAGCCTGCTCTTGCCAGGAGACAGCTGCTGGGCCCCTGCGGATGGCCGCTGGCAGGGTGCGGCCCCCGCCCGCAGCTGGAGCGGGAGAGCTAGATTATGGAGTTGGCTGGGGCAGATCGCTTCCTTTCTCTGGCCTCAGTTCCCTCCTGCAAGATGGGCCCTGAGTTGGGAAGTTGCTGTCCTGGTTTTGAATCCAGACTCTTCCCTTCACTAGTTGTGGGGCCTCAGGCAAGTCAGTGCTCCTGAGGTCTCCCATCCTTCTGAATCCAAAGGTGCTTTAGGGCTGGGAGGGGGGGTCAGGAGGCTTGGAGGTGGCTGGCCCATCTCAGGGTTCCTCCATGGTGGGGAGGAGGTGGCCATGATTGCTTTTTCTCTGTAAACTGGGGCTGCTGGGCTAGATCGGAGATATTTTAAGCCCCTTACTCTGTAACCCTGAGTTCCCATTAGCGTCTTGGGGCTTCTGCCTCAATCAGGACGCGTTTCTTATTTCTCTGTTTTATGCATTGACACCCCACGTAAGAATCCTTTGGAGAAAGCAGCATTTCCATCTAAAAAAGTCTTAAAACCACTGGACTCTGATTCTCGGGGTCCATCTTGCATCCAAACTCTTGTGGTTTCGAGGTATGTACCCTCTAGGATTCCTGCAGCCCGAGGAGCAGAAAGCCCAACTCACATTCCCTCGAACAAGGAGGGGCTTGAGGACAGGAGGTGTGGGGTTTGGGCGGGTGCCAGGTGCCATATGTCGGGTGGCCGGGGGGGGGGGGGGGCCCTTCCTGCGTTTTCTTGGCTTCATCCTCCCTTCCTGTTGTGGCTGCTGCACTTGAGGCCTCGTGGAGAAGTCCCAGCCGGCCTTGGCCCAGGGCGCTGGTCGGGGGCTCCCGCCCTCGCGGGGGCCTCGTCAGGTGGGGACAGGGAAGGAGGACGCGAGCCCATGGGAAGGCTGTGAGAGCGCCTGGTGAGACCTCTGCCAGTCGAGCAGCAGCTGCTGCAGGCGCGGGCGGGGCCTGCGGGCCTCCACGCGGGGAGTCCCCGGCCCTCTGGCTCCGCGACCTGGCCCCTCCGATCCGCTCCCACCTCGGGTGGCATTTTCCTTTTCCTTTGGTGCATTTACGTCCCTGGGGGCAGCAGCCTTTGGAGAGCTCGAGGCCACTCCCCCAGGCCCAGGAGCAGGTTCCTGCACGCAGTTCTGTCCATGTGCTGGGAGAGTTGGAGGGACTGGAGATGGTGAAAGTCTTTTTAAAAAGAAGTATATATATTTTAAATACATATTTATTGATCTTAGAGACAGAAATACCAGTGATGAGAGAGAATTGTCGGCCGGCTGCCTCCTGCACATGCCCCACACCAGGGCCTGTGCCCTGACCAGGAGTCGAACCACGACTCCTGGTTCATAGGTCAGCCGCTTAGCCGGGCCGGCCGGCGAGATTGTGGAAGCCTTCGTGTCGGTTTTGGTAGCTCACGGAGGGGCCAGGGAAAGGCCAGGGAAGGTGCAGGCGGTGGCAGGTGGGCGGCTGGGAGGGAAGGGTCGGAGGAGCTCCTGCCTCGGCTGCACCCGTGCCCTGCACTCGCGTGTGTGCGGCTGGTCAGGAGCCAGCGGCCCGGGTGCGACTGTGTATAAAGCCAGTTTGTCGCCATCTCTGCTCTAAAGCACTGCCTCACACACAGACGACAGAAACTCCACATCAGCCCCTGCTCCTCGCCCCGGTTTATAACTAGAAACCCCAACCACCGGCCCGGGAGCTGAAGAGCAGGGTTCCTGGAAGGGACGAGGGTGTGTCGCACTGAGTCACCCTCAGGTCCCTCCAGCCCCGCCCCCTGCCACCTGCTCTAGACGTGTGACCACAGTCACGGGAAGAGCTCTCCTGTCCCTTTAGAGGTGCCCCGTGGAGGAGGCAGAGGAGTTCGTGGCGTTGGTTGACATTCTGAGGTTGGGGAGCAGGGGGAGGAGGGGAGTGAGAGAGGGCTGCTCTAAGTGGGTGCACCCCCCTGGCCTGCCTGTGAGATGGGGTTTCAGCAGAGACCATGAAGGCCGTGAGTGAGGGAACCCTGCGTCTAGCTGGGGGGGTGTCCTCTGGCAGGGGGCATCGCTGACCTGCTTGGGGACTGGCGAAGGGGCCCTCGTGGCTGGATCAGCGAGTGCCTGAGAGGAGGAGGGGGGGCAGGACGGGGCGGCTGAGTGAGCCCGGCCTTCCTTTCTGAGGGAGCATTTGGAGCAGAGGAGGACACGGGGAAGCGGGGATCTTTGACAGACGGGTAAGACGGCGTCGTAGGCTGGACCCAGGGCTGCAGCATTGGGTGTGGTGGAAGGTGGTAGGATTCTGGATGTTTTGAAGGTGAAGCCACCTCAGGGTGGTTTGCTGATGGCTGGTTGTGAGGAGAGAAAGGAGAATCGCTTGGTGCAGGGGAAAGAATGGAGTCGCCATTTTCAGGGATGGGGAAGCTGCGGAAAAGCACGTCTAGGGAAGAGGGGGGGGGTCGCTCTGCCATGTTGGTGTTGAGGTGCCCATTTGACTTATGAGCAGGGAGGCCGGTGGGCGGTTAGCTCCGTGCCTCTGGGTTGAGGGCAGTGCGGTGGGCCGGGCACCCCATGGTGGAGGGGAACCAGCGGAGGAGGCTGACCAGGAGCTGCCAGGGAGACACGAAGGGAAACGGGGAGAGGGGGCTGTCACACGAGCATCCAGGGTGGGGGCTGAGCATCCAGGGTGGGGGCCGGGTTTGCAGGCGGAGGGCTTTGGTGGCAGCAGCCCTGGTTTGGGCGGAGGCTGGGTTGGAGTTGAGGGAGGAGGGAGGACAGGACGTGGTGGAGACGTGGGTCTGGACCGGTTCTTCCGAGGAGCTTGCTGTGAAAGGGCTCAGGGAGTTGTAAAATGGTGGTCTGGGAGAAGCGAGGGGGGAGGGAG
>PVJC01054465.1:0-10484 GCA_004026665.1 Murina feae | reverse complement strand
TCTGAAGTGATTAGCTGTGATTACATCTAGTTATACCTTGATTATATCAAGTTCTTTCTACAAACCCACCTTTTTAAATCTATATAAATAAAAATGTAAATGTTCATTTGTTCAAAATCTCAAATCTCCAAAAATTCTTCACCAATTGCTTTGAAATTTTGTCACAACATTGCATTCAAGTACGCACATGTTTTTATATACCTACATTATATAAATGTCACTCTTGTGACAGGTAAAAACATGCTTTATATGAAAAACAGGTAAAAACATGCTTTTTTAAAAAAACAGCGCCATCTGTTGGACATAAAAGGAACACATGCTATACTAAATATTTTACGATTTCATTTCAATGTTTCCAATTTAAGATCCATGCAATTTAGTGAGTCAAAGGAAGAATTGGTTGAAAAAGTATTTCTCAATATTCAAATCATTTATAAGAATAATGTTCGGCTGAGTGAATGAGCTATTCTTGTGGCCGAGAACAAAGACGTTTATGAACTTAACAATATTATTCAGTCTAACATTCAAAGCGAGGCAGTCACATACAAGTTCGTCGACACTGTTGTGGAAGCAGATGAAGCAGTTAATTAACAGAATTTTGGAATTCACTTGATCTGCCAGGGATGCCACTGCACATAGTGCAATTGAAAATCAGTGTGCCAATTATCATCTTGCAAAATATCAACCAGCACGGGGCTGGACCTCAGGCCGGGGCTGGGCTGGGGCTCAGGGCGTGGGCAGCCGCCACAGTCCCCTGGACGCTGGCGGGCGAGGGCTCAGGGGGAGCATGGCGGGCGAGGGTGGGAAGCTTCCTAAACTTCTTTTTCCTCCAGCTTTTGGGCGGCACAGCAAGGGCCCCTGCCAGCAGGAGTCAGGAGAAGTCAGGCCGCTTCAGACATGGGGCATGGGGCACGGGGCACAGGGCATGGGGCACAAGCTGCCAGTGGGGAGTTGGGGTGCAGGCCGGCAGCCCTTCCTAATTGAGTACCAGCAATGTAATTTGGAGAACTGACTAGTTTCCAGGGTGGGCCTCATTAGTTTAAGAATATTTGCATCTCCCTTGCCAATAATTATTTCTATAATAAAACAAATAGAAGAGATTTACTTGAGAGTTTTAGAAAAGTTCTTTCTAGTTCTTCTGGTAAAGATATCTGAGATTGACTCTCAAGCTAGATATGAACAAGGAAGCATGAAGGCCAGATAGGCACCATCCTAGGACCACAAAAGGAAGCAGCCTTATAGGAAGCTGTTACTGTGAAGCTCAAGGTGGAAAAAAAGGAAGCACCTGGGACAATGAGGCTCTCATTATACTGCTAGATCAGTCAGATCAATCAGACCTGAAGCCTGGAGTTCCTTAGTCAGTGGTGAACAGGCTCTGAAAGCAGTGGAAGGAGAGCTGCATGTCAGAAGCTATGTGGTACACAATGTGATCCCTCCTCTGTGACATCCCAAATCTTCAGTAGAGTAACTGCACTCATGAGATGTTTTATTCAAGACCTTTTGTTGTTTGTTGTTAATACTCACCCAAGGATATTTTTTCCATTGGTTTTAGAGAGTTCGCGGGGAGTGTGGTGGGTAAGGGTGGGGAGCTTCCTTGGCTTCTTTTTCCTCTGGCTTTTGGGCGGCTCAGTGAGGGCCCCTGCCAGCAGGAGTTGGGAGTGGCCAGGCCACTTTGGGCACAGGGCATGGGCCACGGGTCGCCAGTGGGGAGCAGGGGTGCAGGTCAGTGCTGCGATGCCTGGGCTGCAGAGGCGCAGGTGTGCAAAGACTGACCAGCTGGGCAGGGTGGGGCAGCGGCATTCCAGGGGCAGCTGCCCAGGAGGGCGGACTGTATACCCACAAGCATTGTGCAATAAAACATTAGAAATGTGCGCTTTCTCTTCTCTTTCTTTTCCTTTTAACCAGACTGAGCCACAGTAAAGTATGGCCGAGTACAGCTAGTATAAAATAAAATAAAAAAGAAACTAAGCCCTTATCAAAGCAATCAATAAAATACTGACAAATCATTTTATATATATGCTTATATTCCATTTTCATCTTTAGCTTAAGTAAGTCTTATATAATATACTAGTGGGCTGGTGCACAAAAAATTGTGCACTTGGGGGATCCCTCAGCCCGGCCTGTGCCCTCTCGCAGTCTGTGACCCCTCGGGGGATGTCCACCTTCTGGCATGCCTGGCCAGCCTGGGTGAGGAGCTGATGGCTGTTTGAAGGCTAGCCAAGACCCCCAGTGGGAACCCTCACCCCACAGGGGTGTGGCCACCCTGGGTGAGGGGCTGAGGGCCATTTTCAGGCTGCTCACAGCCCGTTCAGGGTTCAGGTCCCTTCTGGGGTGCCTGACCCAGGCTACCCACAGCTCCCATTGACCCAATGTCCCAGTGAGGCTGGCTGGAACCAGGTTTTTGGGGTTTATTTATCTTCTATAATTGAAACTCTGTTGCCTTGAGTGGCCTAGGCAGGCAGTTTCCTCCATTGCTAATGCAATGGAAGCCTCCTGTTTGCTCTAGCTCTGTGGCTGCCAGCCTCCATCTTGGCTGGGTTAATTTGCATACAGCTGCTCTGATTGGCTGGTAGGCGTGGCTTGGTTGGTGGGCATGGCTTAGGTGTAACATGGTGACAGTCAATTTGCATATTACTCTTTTATTAGATTAGATAAACCTAATAAAGAGAATAATTACTACTCTTTAGTTAAATTAGGTTTTTATCTTATTATCTACTAGAGTCCCAGTGCACAAGTTTTGTGCACTGGGGGATGGAGTACCTTAAGCCCAGCCTGTGCCCTCTCAATCTGGGACCCCTTGCTCCTTACCTCCTGCCTTCTCACTGCTCCTTACTGCTTGGCTTACTGCTCCTTAGCAGAGGCAAGAGAGGCTCCCACCACTGCAGCTGAGCTAGCCAGCTATGAGCCCGGCTTCTGGCTGAGCTGCACTCCTCCTATGGGAGCACACTGACCACCAGGGGGCAGTTCCTGCATTGAGCGTCTGCCTCCTGGTGGTCAGTGTGCATCATAGCAACTGGTTGTTCTGGCTGTTTCACTGTAAAGGTCACTTAGGCTTTTATTATATAGATATCTCATGATTGGGAACCTGCAAGGTGATTAAATATGTTCTTACTAACAATATTCACTATAACAAATTTATGCATTAATAAAAATATTTACTGAGACTTTTTTCTAAGAACTTCACATAATATTAAATATATAACTGTAAAAATGCAGTATGTTTAACTGTATTATTAATGCACCATTTTGAGTAACTCAAACTAATGAGCTACTATTGGACACCCAGTGCTTAGTTTCTAGTATAATGTACATGTTCAATAATCATATATACTTTTTATTTCAATGATGTATAATTTTCATTATTTATCTTTAAACATAGGAATATTAAGAAATATAAAAGATTCTTTTCACTCTAAAGAAACTAGGAAGCAGGGGCTTTTATAAAGGACTAAAAATTGTGAAAGATTGCAAAACAACTCTTTTTTTTCATAGCACAGTTAGAATGTTTAATGTTTATTTTTTCTTTTTCTATCACCATTTATCCCTCTAGGCCCTCTTTCACTTCCACCCACTACCTCCCCTCCACCATCCTCACACTGTTGTCCATGAGCTCTTTCTCTTTGTGTTTTCTTTTTTGTTCAATTCCTCCTGTCCTTAACCCGCCTTCCTCATTACCATCCCTGCCTACACACACACACACACACACACACACACACACACACACCAGAACTGTCTGCTGGCTCCCTATCTATGAATCTGTCTCTAATTTGCTTGATAGTTCAGTTTGTTCATTAAATTCCATACATGAGAAAATCATATGGCCCTTGTCTTTCTCTGACTGTCTTATTTCACTTATATAATATTCTCCAGGTTCATCCATGATGTCTCAAAGGGTAAGTTTTTCTTCTTTTTTATGGTGAGTAGCATTGAACTGTGTAAATATACCACAGCATTTTTATCCATTCATCTACTGATGGACACTTGGGCTGCTTCTAAATCTTGGCTATTGTACTAGTAAATAACGCTGCAATGAACATAGGGGTACATATATTCTTTCAAATTAGTATTTCTGGTTTCTTCAGATAAATTCCCAAAAGTGGAATTACGTGTCATAAGGAAATTGCGTACTGTTTTCCACAGTGGCTGCACCAATCTGCATTTCCACCAGCAATGCACAAGAGTTCTCTTTTCTCTTGTCAGCACTTGCTTGTTGATTTTTTAAATATATTTTTATTGACTTTTTACAGAGAGGAAGGGAGAGGGATAGAGAGTTAGAGAGAAACATCAATGAGAGAGAAACATCGATCAGCTGCCTCCTGAACACTTCCCACTGGGATTGTGTCTGCCACCAAGGTACATGCCCTTGTCCGGAATCGAACCTGGGACCCTTGAATCCTTAGGCCGACATTCTATCTACTGAGCCAAACCGGTCAGGGCTTGTTGATTTTTTGATAATAGCCACTCTAATGGTGTTAAGTGATATCTCATTGCCATTTTAATTTGCATTTCTCTGATGACTAGTGACATTGAGCATCTTCTCATATGCCAATTGGCCATTTGTATTTCCTTTTTGGAGAAGTTTCTATTCAATTTTTTGCCCATTTTTTTAATTGGATTGTTGTTTTTTTGGTGTTAATTTATAAAAGTTCTTTATAAATTTTGGATATTTACCCCTTATCAGATGTTTCATTGGTGAATATGTTCTCCCATTCAGTGGGTAGTCTTTAATCATATCTACTTTGAAGAACATTTACTGGTAAGAGTTCATCTTTCTTATATTACCTTATAATACACTAGTGCCCCACTGCACAGATTCTTGCACATTGAAAGGAAATTAAATAGAGGATGGCTAGCAGGGTGGAACTGATCGAGATGGGCTGGAAATGCTCTGGAACCAAACTCCTGTGGTTTCTCTCCAGCTGGCTGCACCTGGGGCAGTGCACAGGCTTAAAGGGCATCTATGAGGTGGGAGGGGTCCCTCTGGCAGATGGGGGTCCCTCGGACTGGCCTATAGGGATTGGGCAGAAATTGGCTCTCCAACATCCCCCAAGGGATCCCAGATTGCAAGAGGGAAGTTCTCGGGTGACACACCCTGGAATCAGGCTCCCTCCTCTCTGGTTCCAGGGTGTGTCACACAAGAACTGCCACTGCCAAGTCACCGCAGCTCGCAGCTCCTGCACTGAGCATCTGCCCCCTGATGATTAGTGCACATCATACCTACAGACCAGTCAGATGATCAGATGGTCGCTTAGCCTTTTATATCTTATCTAACAAAGAGGGAATATTCAAATTGGCCATCACTCCATCAGAAAGCTGGTGGCCCATAGTCACAAGATGGCAGTGCCCAGTTCCCTTAGCCCCACTGGAGTCTTCCAGTCCTGGGGGGGTGGGGCAGCCACTAGGAGTGGGCAGCTTGAGTGGCCTGGCGGAATTCTTGCTTTGTCGCTATGGCAAGTGCTCTGCCCCAGCCACGGAGGGTCTCTGGGCAGGCTGGGCCCAGAGCATCCTGGGGGAATGCTTGCTTCATCATCGCCTTCGTGAAGACTCTGACAGCAGGGAGGAGGCAATCTCACCCCGCAGAATCAGCCAGAATCAGCCACTGGTCAGACAGCTCTCAGCGGCCTGACAGCCAGGACTCTCATTCACCTGCATCTCAGACCATGACAGCAGGCAGGTAGGGCTATGTCTAAAGAGCAACTATTGGTACAATGTAGCTCTGCAGCTGAAAGAAGCCAGCATTATTGACAGAAAATGTCTGAAGACCAGTGTGCTTCTGATGTTGAAAGAAGGTGGCGCCTGCAACAGAATGTGTCTGAAAAGCTACTATTGACAAAACATAGCTCTAAAGCCGAAAAAAGCCAGTGTCGTCCACAGAAAATGTCTAAAGACTAATGTGCCTTTGAAGTTGAAAGAAGGCAGTGGTGGTGGCAGAATATGTCTAAAGAAGAGTCATCAACAAGTACTACCAATTCTGGTAGGAACTGCCTTCTCAGCAAAAATGGAGTATATGGGGATACAATTCTCAAACATAGTTGTGGAATGACTGATAGATGTGAATTTTGCCTATCACTAAATTCTCTGATGAAAAACCATCTGTTGGGAAATTTACTCAATGCTGTAGCAAAGGTAAAGTCTGTCCAAATGACATATATTTTCCAGATTACCTAGCATATTTAAATAGATTAATAACAAATGAAGATTCTGACAGTAAAAATTTCATGGAAAATATTCATTCCATAAGTAGTTCTTTTGCTTTTATTTCCATCGATGCAAATATTGTATCACCATCAAGATATGGGCCATACTGTTTTAGAATACATGGATGGTGTTTCTCAGAAGCAGGGGAGGGCAGTTGGGGGTGACCAGGCCTGCAGGGGAGGGCAGTTGGGGGTGATTGGGCCAGCAGGGGAGCAGTTAGGCATCAATCAGGCTGGCAGGAGAGTGGTTAGGGGATGACCAGCCTGGCAGTCAGAAGCTGTTAGGGGCATCAGGCAGGTAGGCAGGCAGGTGAGCAGTTGGAAGCCAGCAGTCCTGCATTGTGAGAGGGATGGCCCATAGGGATCAGCCTAAACAGGCAGTTGGACAACCCTCGAGGGGTCCCAGATTGGAGAGGGTGAAGGCTGGGCTGAGGGACAACCCTCCCCCCCCACCTCCCGCCCAGTGCACAAATTTTGTGCACCAGGTCTCTAGTATATAGATAATATAGTTTTCTTACATTAGTAATTCTATACATTCTTCACCATTCTAAACTTTGGATGAGGGTCCTTGAGGGCAAGTGCCACTTGTATCATTCAAAAGAATTTTTCGAAGTGTCAAAAAGATAGTCATGCCAAGGTTAAGTTTTTAACAAATGATACCTGAATTGAGTAAAGGATTCATTGAGCACATTTTAAATGCCTGGAATTTTAGGATCTTTATCCATAATATACCAGGAAGAGATCTGATGACCCAAAATAAACTAATTGAATAATTAGACACTAGTTGAATAACTTCAAGAGGCATGACAGTAAAATGATGTGCAAACAGTAATACAAAATTAAAATTCTATATCGGGCTAAACTTTGCAAGAAAAAATATAACTCTTTTCCTTCAGAGTTGTATTTCTTGTGAATGTTATTTCTGGTACCTTTTAAAATTTGGCTTCGGTTAATTTGGCTTAATGTATTTTAAATATTACACTGACAGGAACATTGAACTCCCTGTAACTGTTTGATTTGAAGAACTCGGGGAGTTATTGTGATTATTACTATTACTACTACTATTATTTTATTATTTTGCTGAACATGAACAAGTTAATGCCATGCACTTTCACCTTAGTAGTCATAAATTCATTTTAAAACTGGAGAATATAAGAGTGCTACACTAGAAAAAGTTAGATGCATTGGGTATTTTGTTTCTACATTTTTATAGAATGATCTAAAAGTGTTAGTTTCTATGTTTGTATGTTAACTTATAGATTCATTAATCCCATTTACTGTAAATTTTACAAGATTTTTGGACCATTTCATTTTCTTCAGCAAACTACAGAATACCATATGTGATGTGTTCAGCACTGGTTCTGTAAATTGTCGCCATGCAGTGTGGGAGTTGGTGAAGTATCCCACTGTGGTGCAGTTCTGAGCTCCCCAGTAAATACTGTGGATGATTTAAGCAGTTTTTATGTATTACAGAGATTCATACATTTTATGTGGTTATACATATTTATAAGTCTTTTAAAAAATCATTTTGTTTACTTATACAGTTCTAGTTTATTGCGAAATATATATTTATGAATGTTTTAAGCCATGGTATAGATTATATGAACACGCACTTCGTTACTTAACCTCAAACTTTTGGAAATTTCTTTGCCACCAGTGATTGTATATTTTATTTATGATGAACACTTTGCAAAATTCAACTTTGTGTATATATATATATATATATATATATATATATATATATATATATATATTATATAACAACACAAATTTCCAGATAATAATTAATATGTTAAAACATTTGGAAACCTTCTAAAGGAGAAGACAGGCTAGTAATAAAATAGTTTCTAATTAAAAATAATTTGAAGCTACTGGAAAGCAAGAATTTTTAAGATGCTCTGTCTGCTCTTTCAATCATAATCCCAATGCTAAACTTCATTCATTCACATTAATATTTATTCTGTGCTGACTTTGCTGTAGGTAACTGTGTTAGAAATAATGGAGATACAAGAAAGAAAAAAATATTTACTATACTCTAGCTGTATATATTTAAATATTATAAAATTGCATATTAATGTGATTCACCCCATTATAGTGTCATAACACAAGTTATGACATCTATAAACACTCTACTATTAGAAGATATTTAATTATGACTTGGAAAAGTCTATAACTCCAGTTATCATTTCCTTTTTATTTTTCCTTTCTTTATTGTCGAAAACTTAAGTGAATTTTCATTACTCATTATTTTCATTGCTTCACCTTCCATCAAACTACTATCTGAATTCCATTATGAACATCATCAAAACAAGTCCATCAAAAGTTTCCAGGCACTCTAGGTGATTAACCCAGCAGTCATTTACACATCTTCCTTAACCTATCAGCAGCCTTTGATAATATATATACTTAGATATAATCATTCCCTAGAATTATAACTTGTACTTAGTTTATTAATTTTTTTCTATTTCTGAAATAAAGAGGATGTACTTACAATTAAAATTATCTAAAATATATATACAGAGGTAACCAGATAATTATCTTAACTCTGGTGAGCCAACTTTCTTGAAAGCTAACAAAAAAATTAAATTAACCTAGACTGGCATATAGATTTTGTTTTCACATTTTTAAGCTAATTTAATGCAGCATGTGAACCTAAAGCGATTTTCAGCAGGACATAAACATACTATTATTCTATATATTTATAGGAAAGATGTTTATGTAAATTGTACCAATTGAAAGTCATTTGACACTGGTGAGATTTTTTAATTGGCCATCTTTGTGAAAAACTTAAATAATCTAAAATCAAACTACTCATTTCCCATTAGCTGGATGAGAAAATATTGAATATTGAACTATAAGTCATTTTCTAAAAGGATGAAGTAAAGTATTTTAGAATATTATTGGTTCTGGCCGATTTGCTATTTAAAGTGGGCACAGAATAGTTAATGAATTCATTATAGGAGCTGACCTAAAGACAACAAATTCATTATCATTTACTGGGAATATTTTTGCAAATGTCAATTGGAAGTTTCTCTTTTACTTGTTGCTAATTCTACTTCTTTTGAAAACTGCAGACACAGAAATACATATAACTAAGTTAATTATAAATAATTTGAAATTATTATTGAATTATTACTGTACCTTTCATCTTCTACTAAATTAAGAAATAGAGTTTTGCCACTCAATTCAGAAGCCACTTGAAATGTGTGATCCCAATTGCAGCCTGCTTTAATTCCCCCCTCTCTCTAAGTTATCAGCATGCTAACCTTTATAGGAATTACTTTCTTGCATTATTTTATGTCTTTATTACTCAAAGTATCTTATTTAAACACAATAGCTGAGCCTGGTTCATTTAATTTTAGATCTCTTTCAATTTACAAGTTCCCTTTCTTTTGCATACAATAGCAAGCGAGCCATTTATTTTTTTGTCTATTGATGATCAAAGGCCATTAGACATTCTAGGTTTTATTGATTATAATTGATTATATATTCTTTGAGTCCTCACCATGATCCTCTCCCTCATCAGTTCCTACAAATTAACAGCTGAATCCAAAGATTTGATTTGACTCAGGTTTAACCCTTTGACAAGATTCTAGATGGCACTGTGTCCTTTCAACAAGAAGTATATAATGATTGCTTCTCTCTCTTTTTGTGATATTTACAGCTGACAATAATTAAGATATAGATTCATTATTTTATTGGAGATTGAAAAATTGAGACATTTTAATTCTATAGTTTCTTTTCTATATGTTAGCTAGAATCTTTTAATAAGTTATAGATATTTTATTGCACAACTAGGGGCCCGGTGCACAAAAATTTGTGCACTCGGGGTGGAGGGAGTCCCTCAGCCCGGCCTGTGCCCTCTCACAGTCTGGGACCCCTCAGTGGATGTCCTATGATGGCCCCAGTCTTCCAGGCGCCTTCTGTGTGTGTGTGTGTGTGTGTGTGTGTGTGTCGCCACTGGGGACCTGCCCCCAGCCACATCTGAGGCTCAGAGCAGTCCTCCTGTGTGTGTCTACCTGCCGGGGGCCTGCCCCCAGGCACACCGTGGAAGCTTGGAGCAGGCACCCCCTCTATGTTGATCTCTCAGACTCTTGCCCTCCCCAGCATGTTGTTCTCTTTTATGAGCGTGACCAGGGCTGGGTGCGGCCTGCCTCCCAAGCTTGCCTACTGCCCATCTTCCTCCAGCCGCCAGAAAGCAGGGAAAACCCTGCCTCATGGTCAGGCCAGCCTTTTCCTGCTCCCTGATCCTCGGAAGGGACCTGGGAAGCCGCCAAGCAGGCCGCC
>PVJC01054464.1:0-10498 GCA_004026665.1 Murina feae | reverse complement strand
CACTGCAACTGCCCCGGGTGTATTCCTTGAGGGTCTGTTTTGTTTAGGTTAGTCCCACTCTGGCCACTGGGTGGGGCTGGCTCCTGTATCTTTAAGGAGGCGTTGCTGCAGAAGCCTCTGACGCACTTGGGAGGGGCGGGGCCTCGGGGAGTTCGCCGGGCGGGGCGGAGCAAACAGCTATGGCGCTTCTCAGCCCTGCACTGAGAGACGCCAGGTCTCTGTGTCCCACGATATTTGCTGTAAGCAACGCTGAGAGAAACCCGTTTTGGATTTCCTTCTGATGCTAGTCTCTAGGTGTCTGTGGGACCTCCAAAACTCGTCTGGAGCTGGAGTTCAGAGCCGCTGGGGACTTGTGGCTCTCTCCGTTTTGGAAAAGAACCACGACCTTCCGGTACCAGCCCTTCCCCGAGCCCGTGCGCGCGCCTTCGTACCTCTGTACTTTGCTTCCGCTGCTGCTCTGAGTCTCAGACTCTTCTCTGGTTGTAGGATTTTCACTCAGCCAGCCGTCCTATGGGTGCGATTGGTGTCCGTGTGTTCTTTTCGTGGTTTTTCTGAAATAGTTGTTCACAGCTGCATTTACGGTGTCTACCCTATGCCGCCATCTTGTTTTTCTCTCTAGCCTATCTCTTTCTTGGTTTTCTTATTTCTGAAATGGAGGCAGTGATTACTACTACCTGACAGGGTTGTCATGATTAAATACAGGTAAGTACATAGAATATTCTGGCACCTAGCCAACTCTCTAGTGTTAGTTATCATGCCATTAGGACTTAGTTATGTCTTCTGTTTTTCATCCTTGTCACATCTCAGAGTATCTTTTTAATACTGGTTTAAATCATGAAGTCCGTAATACAGTGGTTCTCAGCCTTCCTAATGCTGTGACCATTTAATACAGTTCCTCATGTTGTGGTGACCCCCAACTATAAAATTATTTTTGTTGCTACTTCATAACTGTAATTTTGCTACTGTTATGAATCTAATGTAAATATCTGACATGCAGGATGTATTTAGGCAACTCCTGTGAGAGGGTCGTTCGACCCCCAAAGGGGTCGAGACCCACAGGTTGAGAACCACTGCCCTAATAGTTGATTTGGATTTGCTTACAAAGTAGTAAATTATATAAAGGTAAAAACATAGAGAAGCCATTTGTTGATGGTAGCCATTTCTGACAGGTGTGAGGTGATACCTCATTATCGCTTTAATTTGTATTTCTCTGATGACTTTGAGCTTTTTTTCATGTCTCTTGGCCATCTGTATTTTCACTTTGGAGAAGTGTCTATTTAGGTTCTTTGCTCATTTTTTTATTGGATTGTTTGTCTTTTTTTTGTTAAGTTGTATGAATTCCTTATATATTTTGGATATATTATATATATCATTTCCTTTATCAGATATATCATTGCCAAATATGTTCTCTCATGCAATGGGCTCCCTTTTCATTTTGTTGATAGTTTCTTTTGCCGTACAGAAGCTTTTTATTTTGATGTAGTCCCATTTGTTTATTTTATCCTTTGTTTTCCTTATGTATTGGTAAACATATTGCTGTGAGAGATTTCCAAACTTTTACTGCCTATGTTTTTTTCTAGGATTTTTATAGTTTCACAACTTACATTTAAGTCTTTTATGCATTTTGAGTTTATTCTTGCATATGGTGTAAGTTGGTGGTCTAATTTTATTTTTTTGCATGCATCTGTCCAGTTTCCCCCCACCATTTATTGAGGAGACTGTCTTTACTCCATTGTATGCTCTTGCCTCCTTTGTCAAATCTTTGTCAAATATTAATTGAGCATAATGGCTTGAGTTGATTTCTGGATTCTCTGTTCTATTTCATTGATCTATATGCCTGTTCTTGTGCCAGTATCAAGTTGTTTTGAGTTCAGTGGCTTTGTAGTATAACATGATATCTGGTATTGTGATCCCTCCAACTTTGTTCTTCTTTCTTAAGATTGCTGTGGCTATTCATTTTTGTTTTGTTTTGTTTTTAAATATATTTTTATTCATTTCAGAGATGAAGGGGAGAAAGGGAGAGGTAGAAGCATCAGTGACGAGAGTAATTGATTGGCTGCTTCCTAAATGCCCCCTACTTGGGATCAGGCCCACAATACAGGCATATGCCCTTGACCAGAATCAAACCAGGGACCCTTCAGTTTGCAGGCTGACACTCTAGCCACTGAGCCAAACCAGCTCGAGTATTCGCGGTCTTTTTTGGTTCCATACAAATTTTTGGAGTGTTCTAGACTTGTGAAATAATGCCATTGGTATTTTAATAGGGATTGTGTTGACATTTTGGGTAGTATGGACATTTTGATATTGTTGATTCTAGCAATCCATGAACAAGGCATATTCTTCCACTTTATATTTTCCTCTACCTCTTTTTTTCAATGTCCTATAGTTTTCCAAGTGAAGGTCTTTTACATCCTTGGTTAAGTTTATTCCTAAGTATCTTACTTTTTTTGTTGCAATGGTAAGTGGGATTGTTTTTTCAGTTTCTCTTTATGAGAGTTCATTATTGGTGTATAAAAATGCCATCGATTTCTGGGTGTTAATTTTGCTGGCAAGGCTGTAGAGAAAAGTACACTGCTAGTGGGAATGTGGAATTGTGCAGCCATTATGGAAAACAGTATGGAGTTTCCTCAAAAAATTAAAAATGGAACTCCCATTTGACCCAGTCACCCCAGCTCTAAGAATTTGTCTTAGGAAATCAGAAACACCCATCAGAAAGGATATATGCACTCCTATGTTCATAGCTGTGCAATTTACAGTAGTTAAGATTTGGAAACAGCCCAGGTGCCTATCAGCAAATGAGTGGCTAAAAAAGCTGTGGTACATTTACACCATGGAATACTATGAAGCAGGAAAAAAAAAAAAAGAAGGATCTCTTACCCTTTGAGACAGCATGAAGGAAACCTGGAGAGTATTATGCTAAGTGAAATAAGCCAGTCAGAGAAAAAACAAGTATCACATGATCTCACTCATATATGGAATCTAGTGAACAGAATAAGCTGATGAACAAAATAGATCTGGTGACATAGAAGCATGGAACATATTGTGAAATCTCAGGGAAGGCCGAGGTTGGGTGGGTGGGAAGAGATCAACCAAAGGACTTGTATGCATATATGCATAACCCATGGACACAGACAATAAGGTGGTGAAGGCCTGGAGTGTGGGGGTGGGCTAGAAGGAGTCAATGGGGTAAATGGGATACATAAGTAATATTTTCAACAATAAAGATTTTTTTAAAAAGAGTTGCTAAGATTTAAAAGAATAAAAAAACACATAGTGAAGCCATCAAGAGTACTAATGTTGCTAAGGGTGTGAAAGTGCTCACAAAACAACAATCCAAGGCAATTGAATAGCTAGTAAAACGGTTGTTGATTGGATCAGGAAAAAGCAGTTAGCTGGTGAGAGCATTTCAGAGGCAGTGCTATATGAAAAATTTATGTAAGGCTAATAGGGGGTGGTTCCAAAAATTTAAGAAGTCTTTATTTATAGATTAAACAGTACATTAGGAATGTACTGTATATAAGAAAAGTTAAAACAGGGAATCATTTCGGGGGGGGGGGATGGTCTGGTCTGTAATGGAATAATTCAATTTACATGATTTCTAATGGGGAAGAAATGATTTGGTTTTCAAACAAATCACTTCATGAACAGCCTTACATAACAAATTTGGTTCGAGAACCGAGGTTCCACTATAATTAGAAATAGTGGTTTCTACAAGTGTTAGGGAAAAGAAAGAATAGAGACATGATTTAAGGGGGGAAAAGCAGATGGTACAGGTGTGAATGCTGAGGAAGGTGATAGTGGTGTATTAGATGCAGAGTACCTTTTACATTGCTCTTTGCAACGAGGGTTGTATCTGCATTGTTCTACCTGATGGCTTAGTGCTGTGCACTTACTGAGCATTTGGGGAGTATTTATTGGGGACATGGGGGCAGGGGATGAGAGACAAATAGAGAAACACCTAGTGCAGAAGCAAAGGCCAAAATGAACTAGAACTGTAGGCACCATATACAAAGAGGGATTCAAGACTCAGTACTTTTTGAGTATAGTATTTATTATTATTATTATTATTATTATTATTATTATTATTATTTGCTAATCCTCACCCAAGGTTATTTTTTCTATTGCTTTTTAGAGAGAGTAAAAGAAAGGGGGCGCGGAGAGGGAGAAACATCAATGTGAGAGACACTCGTTGATTGGTTGCCTCCTACACATTGCCCTGATTAGGGCTGGGGATCGAACCTGCAACCTAGGTTCGTGCCCTTGGTTCTAGGTTCATGGTCAGCCATTGAGCCATGCCAGGTAGGCCCAGGTTTGTGCCCTTGATAGGAAATGGAACCTGTGACTCCACTGTGCACAGGCTGATGCTCTAACCACTGAATGTAACAGCCAGGGTTTGAGTCTATCATCCTGCCTATTCACCAATACCTAAACAATGAGGAAACTTCCAGGTAGGCAGTCACTGAGACATCCTATCTTGTGGACATATTTATTGCCTTGCCTCCTGAATATGAGTAAAGTAGATACGATAGTTTTAACCACATCAGTTTCTGTTGATTTTAGAAGTAGTTGTTTTTTACTAGAAACTTTAATCACCTCAACTAGAGTGAATTTATTTTGTCCTTTTCGTTTATTGATTAAGGTATTACATATGTATCCTTGTCCCCCCATTACTCCCTCCCCCTACTCATGCCCTCAACCCCCCTGTTGCCTGTGTCCATTGATTAGGCTTATATAAATACATACAAGTCCTTTGGTTGATTTCTCCCCCTTACCTCACCCTACCCTACCTTCCCTTTGAGGTTTGACCATCTGATCGATGTTTCTCTGTCTCTGGGTCTGTTTTTCTTCATCAGTTTATGTTGTTCATTATATTCCACAATGAGTGAGATCATGTGATACTTATCTTTCTCTGACTGGCTTATTTCACTTAGCATAATGCTCTCCAGTTCCATCCATGCTGTTGCAAATGGTAATAATTCCTTCTTTGTTTTTTTTTTTTTTTTAATGTAGCATAGTATTCCATTGTGTGTGTAGATGTACCACAGTTTTTTAACCCACTCATCTGCTAATGGGCACTTAGGCTGTTTCCAAATCTTAGCTATGGTAAATTGTGCTGCTACAAATATAGAAGTGCATGTATCTTTTCTGATTGGTGTTTCTAGTTTCTTGAGATATATTCCTAGAAGTGGGATCACTGGGTCAAATGGGAATTCCATTTTTAGTTTTTTGAGGAAACTCCATACTGTTATCCACAGTGGCTGCACCAGTCTGCGTTCCCACCAGCAGTGCACAAGGGTTCATTTTTCTCCACATCCTTGCCTGTACTTGTCATTTGTTGATGCTGGCCATTTTTTTAAAATATATTTTATTGATTTTTTACAGAGAGGAAGGGAGAGGGATAGAGAGTTAGAAACATCGATGAGAGAGAAACATCGATCAGCTGCCTCCTGCACACCTCCCACTGGGGATGTGCCCGCAACCAAGGTACATGCCCTTGACCGGAATCGAACCTGGGATCTTTCAGTTCGCAGGCCGACACTCTATCCACTGAGCAAAACCGGTTAGGGCGATGATGGCCATTCTGACAGGTGTGAGATGGTACTGCATTGTCATTTTGATTTGCGTCTCTCAGATGATTAGTGACTTTGAGCACGTTTTCATATGTCTCTTGGCCTTCCTATGTCCTCTTTTGAAAAGTACCTGTTTAGGTCCATTGCCCATTGTTTGATTGGGTTGTTTATCTTCCTTTTGTTAAGTTGTATGAGTTCCCTGTGAATGTTGGAGGTAATTAAACCCTTATTGGTGATAACATTGGCAAATACTTTTTCCCATGCAGTGGGCTTTCTTCCTCGTCCGTTGATGGTTTCCTTTGCTATACAGAAGCCTTTTACTTTGATGTAGTCCCATTTGTTTATTTTCTCTTTAGTTTCCATTGCCCTAGGAGCTGTATTGGTGAAGATACTGTTTCGGCATATGTCTGAGATTTTGTTCCCTGTGGATTCCTCTAATATTTTTATGGTTTCTCGTCTTAGTTTAAGTCCTTTATCCATTTTGAGTTTATTTTTTTTATAGGTGTAAGTTGGTGTATTTTATCTTTTTTAAAGTTGTTAATTTACTTGTGGTTTCTTTGATATCTTATCCTGTCCCTGCTTATATTAGGAGAGCATCTGGTAACATGTGCACCTTTCTGGGTTAATGCAATGAGGCGACACCAAGCTCAGAGCTCCTGCCTGGCACTGCTCAAGGGCTCCTGGGGCCAGGACTCTGGTCCCTGCCTTCAGATGCTCTGATCCCTATACAGTGGGGTCAAGGCTCTAGTACAGGGGTCCTCAAACTATGGCCCACGGGCCACATGCAGCCCACCAAGGACATTTATCCGGCCCGCCAGGTGTTTTTGCTGCCTTGTTTTTTTACTTCAGAATAAGATATGGCCCTAAGTGGTCTTGCTCAGTGGATAGAGCATCGGCCTACGAATGCAAGGGTACCGGGTTCGATTCTGATCAAGGCCATGTACCTTGGTTGTGGGCACATCCCCAGTAGGGTGTGTGCAGGAGGCAGCTGATCAATGTTTCTCTCTCATCAATGTTTCTAACTCTCTATCCCTCTCCCTTCCTCTCTGTAAAAAATTAAATACATTTAAAATAAAAAAATAAGATACGTGCAGTGTGCATAGAAATTTGTTCATAGTTTTTTCTTTTTAACTATAGTCTGGCCCTCCAACGCTCTGAGGGACAGTGAACTGGCCCCCTGTTTAAAAAGTTTGCTGCTCTAGTACCTGGAAAAAGGTGAATAATTTGGTCGGGTTTGCTGAAAAATTATGGCAGCAGAACTAGAGTTAATTTGAGGAGCAGCATTTTTGACATTAACTTTTCTTTAGACTTTTGGAGCCGCTCAAGTGAGCAGAAGGAAAATTGGGGTGGTTGTCAGTTTAATAAGGTTCGCCGGAAAAGACCTTCCCAATCCCTAAAGAAGGTGAAGGTGGTAGCATGTGAGTACCTGCGATAGTGTGAGTACCTGGGACAAACAGAGCAGAAGCGTCTGGTATGTCTGGACAGCAAGAGGCCAGTGATCCTGAAATGAGCATCGTCCCACAAGTGCCCCATCAAGCACCTCTCTGACAGAGCTGTTAGAGACCTTTTTTTCTGGGAGAATTTTCATTTTTCTATATCCTTTGCTTATATGAGTGTTTGAGGTTTACTTTAAAATTTTATCTATGTTCTATTCAGATTTGCAATTACGCAAATTTTGTTGGGTAGTCTAGAGCATTGATTATAATTGGATCCATAGTTATTTATCAGTTACAGTCTCTAGAGAGCCTTATACTCAGTAGGAAATTAGATTCTAATGACAAATTGAGTTCTGAATGTGTCCACTTTTGTTACTGTTGCCCTTGATTTCACCCCCAAAATATGTGTACATATGCTCAGCCCTTTTAGCATAAATTCTCTGTATTTTAACTCTGATTAAGTATAATTGCATTTGATTAGAATTTGGATACAAATGCATATATCAAAATTTTTCATAGGTACCAACTGCCAAGGTTTCGGAGCTAAACCCCAATGCAAAAGTATGGGGGACACCTGTGTTACATTTGGAGGCAGGTAGTGCATCAGACAGTGGTGTGAGTGCAGCCTGGGAGGACACCTCCTGCCAGCACCCCAACTACAGCCAGGAGGGTGAGTGGTGAGCTCAGTGCCATGAGGAGCATCTTTGCTCTCCAGGCTTGGTCTTTGTTTCCTTTTAAATTGTCTTTAAGGAATTGTTAAATAAAATTTGTGTCCTGGTTTGTGATACTATTTAAGAGCCATGCCATCTTTCACCATCAACTTAAAAAAGTCGAACTAACTATATACATAAGCTTTTGTTTTGTTTTAAGAGAAAGTTACTCTTCTAACCCTATCTTCTGGGATACAATTCCTAAATACAGAATTGGATGCCAATGGTGATGGTGACAAAAGTCATGAAAATGCAGCACTGTCAGAGTTACAGGAGTTGGACCAAACAGCCATGAATACTTTGGCTCTGGATCACTCTGAATATGAATCTCTGCCTGAAAACAGCGAGACAGGTAAAGCTGTTTTATGAATTCCTTTTCATATAGAATACAGGCTTTTTTTATGTTGCTTTTTGAAATTTAGCTTTTTAAATTTTTCCCTGCACAGTGTGCCTGATAATGCTTCTTTTGAATCTATTTTAAACTCACTCCTATGTGGACAGAGATGAGGCTTTCTGATCTGGGAAGGCATCACAGAAAGAGTGTGAGACCTGAGCACTTCCTGCAAAGCAAGTCCCATTGGACTGAGAGAAGCAGAAGATCTACCATGGGGCAAAATGTGGGAGCACAGACAGGGAACATTAGTGTGAAATTGAGAGTCAAGCCCAAAAGAAGTTGGGTCTTTTTAAAGAGGTATTTAAAGCTATTTTCAGAAGAAGAAAAGAACAGGAAAAGAGAGCAGTTTTTTGGGGGGAGCCTGGATACGGGTATATATAGAAGTGCCTACAGGTTACGGGACATCAAAACTCATCTCCAAGTATGTTTGTGACATAATCTAAAACCCCCAGAGACCTAAGAGGTAGGCTGCACTTTCATTGACAGTTGAAAGGGGCACCTCAAGGAGAAGGAATGACTGCCCTAAGTTAGCTAGCAGAGCTAATGCAGGTGACATGTGCTCAGTCTCTCTGTCTAGAGTTACACTTGAGTTACATGAATGAGAAAGCACACCCTCCCTTTCTGTGTTACGTTCTCACTACCAAATGTTCCATATAAGAGGTACACACATAGCACCATGTACGGTAAGTGTTTGGCATCATATATTTGGTTATTTTTCCCTTAAAGGGTAACATCCTTGAAGACCTTGTCTGCACTGTTGCTAATTTGGCTAGCACTTGTTGAATGTCTCCACTGACCTCTGTAATCTCCCATGACTCACCTTTTGCCTTCATTTCATTACTTCCTTCATAGTTGCTTAGCAAATGTTTCAAACTTGTTTAAATACATTTTACCTATTATGTGCCTATTCCTGAGTGGATAGATACATGTGGCCGAACAAAACTACATAGAACTATAGTTTTGCTTTAAGATCATGATCACAAACTTCCAGTGGACCCTTAGCATGGCCCACAGTAGCCCAGGGAAGTCATTCTTTCGGACAGCTGTTTCACAACTTCTGTTCTGTCTTCAGATTCAGCACTCTTCCTCTTCTTCATTATTTTTGGATATAGAGTCTCTTGAAGCATAATTGATATAAACATCACCTGTTTTAAGTAAATCCCAGGTTTTCTATAAGTTTTATTTTTCCTAGTTTATAGCACAGTATTCATTGTATTATAAAATTGATTTTCTGACTTTATTAATACCTCATGAATTCCTCTCCCAAATGTGATATGATGGTGTACCTATAAAACCATCACCACAATCAAGATCACTACTTCTTTTAGTTGGCTTATAAATTCTGAGGTTCATTCATGTTGTGGCATTCACAGGTTGTTCCTTTTTTGTTGCTGAATAGTATTCCAGTATGTTTTTCCATTCATCTATTGATGAATATTTGATTTGTTTCCAAATAAAACTCCATGCACATATAAGCAAGACTTATATGGACACACATCTGTTTCTCTTGGATAAATTCATAGATATGGAATAGACAATCATCTTGTAGGCATATATTAATCTGCTTAAGAAATGGTGAAGCTGTGTCACATAGTGGCTCCCTTTGTGTCCCCATCAGCAGTGGATCAGAGATCTAGCTGCCTCATACCCTCTCCAACACCAATAATTGTCAGTCTTTTTAATTTTAGTTATTCTAAAAGGTAGGTAATGGATTCTTACTGTGTTTTTAATTTGTATTTTCCTAATGACCAATGGTATCAAGCATCTTTTCATATGCATGTATTTTTTAGTGAAGGGTGTCTGTTCAAGTCTTTTGACCATTCTTAGTGGCTACTTTAGTAATATGTTTTGAGAGTTCCTTATATGTTTTAGATACAAGTCCTTATCAGATATGTGATTTGCAAATATATTCACCCAATATGTGTCTTTTTGTTCTCCTGATAGTTTCAACAGAAATTTACAATTTTTTATATAGTCCAGTTTATCATTTTTTAAAAATACAGTCCAGTGTATAATTTGTTTTTTCTTTTATGGATCTTGCTTTTGGTGTTGCACCTAAGAAATCTTTGCTTAATGCTAGTCACAAAGGTTTTTTTCCTAGAATTTGGATGGTTTTAATTTTTGCATTTTTTAGGGCTGTGTACAATTTCAAGTTAATTTTTGAATATGTTAAGTGTGCAGCAAAGTTCTTTTTCCCCCCACATGTGGAAATTTGCTGGAAAAGACTCTCCTTTCTCCATTGCACTGCCTTTGTACCATTGTCAGAACCATCTGTTTATACGTTTGTGAGTTTATCTCTGTCAATTTTATTAAAGTAGAAAATACTAAAAGTGTACAATTTTATAAGGTTTGATATCAGTCTAGAACTGTGGAAACCATTGCCATAAT
>PVJC01054463.1:0-10474 GCA_004026665.1 Murina feae | reverse complement strand
ATTCTTAATATTTAAAAGAGCAATTTGTTATTAGTTGAGAATAAAATTTAAGTTTGCTGTTCCGTTATTTCCAACTACTTGAAATCTAGATCCAACCTATCTCTATACAGGTATAAACACCAATAACTGGTATTTTCTAACAGTTAATTGTTTGAATGCTGTGGACAAATTCATTTGGTTTGAATTTAGTTTACTTCCCAGATTAGCTGCTAAGAAATAGTAATATTTTGAAAATTGTTTAGTTGTCTTCAAATAGTAATTATTTTAACTGATGTTTTTTCTTCATAATTATATTTCTTATTTTGTATATTTTAAGGGATTTTATGCTCTTTAGAATAATCTTGCTATTCTGCTTTTGATTTGAAGATTTTATTGATAATTTGAGAGATTATTAAATGACTAAATTTAAATGTTATTACTTTATCAAGTGACATGACATTTTCCAGAGAATTCCTCTCTTTTCTGGTTTGGGTGGCAGGTTTTCCAGAGAATTCCTCACTCTTTTCTGGTTTGGGTGGCAGGTTTTCCAGAGAATTCCTCTCTTTTGTGGTTTGGGTGGCATCCTAATTCTTTTTAAATACATCTTTATTGCTGAAAGTATTCCATACGTCTCTTTTTCCCCTCATTGCCCTTTCCTTTTCCCCAAGCCCTCAGCACCCTACTATCTGTGCCCATGGGTTATGCACATATGCACATGAACGCATTGGTACTCTCCAAGCAAAACAATGAGAATAGTCAAGGATTTTATGCTAGTAATTTTATATATTGTATATGTGTAGTTTCAAATGTATCATTGCCCTTTAAAGTGGTGAAATTAATAGTAAAAATTCTCACTAAAATGTTTATTGTTTTTGCATAAGACTTTCAGTAGAACAACATTACATAGTTTTAGACAAACATATTTTCATTCTCTACTAAATTTGTACACAACATTCTAGAATAACTAAAATAAGAGGATAGCTAGGTATTGAGTAGGGTTTGATCATTGAGGGACAAGACTTTGGGTATAAAACTGTCTCAAAAGAAGACTTTGTTAATAAAGTAACAACCATTTCCAGAGTTATAGTTTAGTCTTCAATTCTATGTTAGCAATATAGAGATAGACTTCTTAAAAGTGTTGGACAGCTGTTTTTATAAACCCTAGGATCATATACATTAACAGATTATTTTAAAAATTGTAATACCTAGCAAAAAATCTAGGGATACCCATTCTATATATTGCAGCTATTATAGAGATGTGCAGGCATTATTGGAAAACTTATATCCACAGACAGGCAGCTCTATTTTTTCCTTTGCACAGTTTAATGTACAACATATATGCAAAAATTCTCCCTTCACATAGTTTATGTACCACAAATATCATGATATGCTAAAATCAACCTTTAAACTTGAAATGCTATTGGGAGGACTTTTCCAGAAATGTTATAGGATATTTTTATTTATACATTATATACTTCATTTTCTAAAACAATGTTTGAAACTATCCTAGGCTTATGTTTAAATTTCTAAATTTTAGTGTTTTGTTTTTTTTTTAACTTGCTTCCATATTCACAACCACTCACTATGCTAGTTGGCATTATGGAACCAAATTGTTCCTTCTTTTATTTTTCTGCTTTTTCCAAAGAAACCTTGCTTTTGTGCCTTGTTATCTTCAGTTAATGATGAAATAGTAAATACTCTAGAGGGCTTAATTCTCTTCAGAAATTAGAGGTTTAATTGACTTAGCACAAGCTTGATAGCAAAATTAAAAGCAACATGGCAAAGCCACACTGATTTCTCTGTGATGCTCATACACACAAATCCAATGATAAATTTGAGCTAGGTAAACAAAACAACCCCCCCCCAAAAAAAAACAGGACAATTGAGAAATGGTTTAGTCTGAATAGCTATAACCTGTGGGTTAGACAAGAGTGTATTATTCAGTTTTAGATCAATAACTTTTTACAGCTCATAGGATTAGCTTCAGTAGAGACTTTGTCTTAAGATAAAAAGACCTTTACTTCTGGAGTTGATTGACTTAATCAGAATGATTAAGAACAAACCTCATTGTTGACAGCAAACAATGAAAAATAAACCTCATCATTGATAGCAAACCTAGGCTAATATATTTTGCAATTAGGTTAATACATTTAAATGTTTCCCGTTTTTCTTCTCCAGCAATTTCCCTCCTTTCATACATGAGGTGACAAACATTCCAACAAAATTTTTCAAGAAAAAAAAACACCTACAATGCATAACATAATAAGAGAAATTAACATAACTGTAAAGAAGAATGTCAAATTAATGTGTTGATCAAATAATGTGATTTGTCTTCCAAAAATACTCATTGTTTACTCAATAAAAGAAATTATAGTAACAAGCAAATTATTTCAAGGCATATCTAACTTTCCCAGGCTATATTAGAAATGAAGCCTATAGCTTCATTCCAGAGAAAAATAATAATTTTATGGAAATTTATTTTACAATATATTGTATCCATTTAATTGTTATGTAGAGATGAGAGTTTATTGTCAATATGTATGCTTTTCCCTGGAGAGAAATAGGGGATAATCATTCAATAAATCAACAATATTTATAAAGTATATACTATATAACAGTGATTGTGCCAGGTACCTGATACTACGAAAATAATAAGATCAAGTTTTCAAAGGGTTTCCAATAACAAATGGAAATAAATCCTATAAAACTTTGAAACTATAATGACAGAAAATATATAAGTAATGCTCCTTAATGAGGAAAGACAAGATTCAGAAAATAAATTATACAGTAATTATACTATATGAGATGGGAGAGTTTCCAATATTCAGAAAAGATGGCACCTATAATAGAATATTAATATGAATCGATCTGATAGATATAAGAGAATGTCATCATAAAAAGTCACTGTGTCAAGCAATAACCTTCCCAATTAAAGCTCTGAACTGTTATTCACAGTGGCAAAAATATAGAGACAACCAAAGTGTCCTAGCATAGAGGACTGGATAAAGATCTGGTACATATACACAATGGAATGCTACATAATGAAATATTAACTATTGAAATGACATGGATGGGCCTTGAGAACATTATACTAAGTGAAATAAGCCAGTCAGGAAAAGCTAAGAACCATATGATTCCACTCATATTTTGGATATAAAACTGAAACTTGTGGACACAAACAACAGTGTGGCGTTTGCCAGAGAGAAGGAGGTAGGGTAGTGGTCAAGGGGACCCAATAGATGGCAACAAAAGATTTGACTTTGGGTGGTAGGCACACATTGTAATATACAGATCTTACATATAGAAACTGAAACTTGTATGACCCCATTAACCAATGTCACCCCAATAAATTAAATTAAAACAACAACACTGAACTACTAATAAAGATAGGTAGGTAGGTAGGTAGGTAGGTAGGTAGGAAGGTAGGTAGGTAGGTAGGAAGGTAGGTAGGTAGGTAGGAAGGTAGACTTGAAGAGGAGAGACATCAAAATTAGTATGTTTTCTAATGTAGACTATTTAATGTGTAAATTCCTAGTGACATGGCATCAAGCTTCAGCTCATTGGTAACAGCTTTCACTCATAACTGTTCATATTTTTCTAAGAATACAATGCTTTTCTACCTTCTGGTAGATTTTGTAACAGTAGGAAAAGCATCTAAAAATCTTTGAATTTAGTGCTTTAAAGACAGTACCCAGTGGTTGTCAAGGCCTGACTGTCACAAACATCTTTGTCATTACAATTTCTTGCTAAATTGATATTTAATAGTGTTAGAACATGCGTCACCCAAGGTTGCTGGCAATGTGAAGTGGTCGCTATTTTCTTGTTGGTTTTGGCAACTCTGAGAATGCCTGACAATCACGAGATGAAAAAGAATCATGATCTTTTGACCTGATGGAAAGCATAAAAGTGAGAAAGAAAAAAGGCTCTCAAAGGATTCTTCCTTTTTTTAAGTTCAGAAAACAAAGCAAAAACTGTTATTTTGTTTATGCAACCAAAGCACAAAAATTTTATTTTACTCTTAATTAATTACTTGGTTCTCTTAGAATAAATTTTCAAGCTTAGAAGATTATAATAACAGAAGGGTAGGCTGAGAAAATTTCACATGATTTCAAATAGACTTAGCATTGTCTTTTTTGTGTTTTTTTGTTTGTTTGTTTTTTGTAATTCTTTTTTTCTTCTATTCAATTTTAGGAATTGAGAATTTATATGATGATGCACTGTAGTCATATACAAGATACTATTGCCCATGTACTGTTAGAGGTAATTTGAACCTTATATGTGAAATAAAGTATAAAGAATGTTAACTAGGTTCAGAGGAGATAAAATAAATCAATAAAAAGCTTTATAATTTGATTCTGTGTTCAAAGATCATGTGGATATGCTTGTTTTTGTTTTGGTGGATGGACTTTGGGCAGAGCAGGTAGAGCTGAGGAACTATGCACAAGACTAAGCTACTAAAATCCTACCAAAAAGGAAAAAAAATCTCTCCATAACCACAGTGAGCTACACTCCATTATTTCTATTATTGACTACTGTATCAGGAACTCGAATTTGCATCAAACACTATTACTTCCTGTACCATTACTAATTCTCTGCCAGGTATTTACCTATATACCTTTCCTTCAAAGCTACTGTTAATAATCTAGGTCTTACATTCCTTAATCCTATTTGTTGCCCCCACTTTCTTCTTATTGTCATCAGCACTGAGTCTGGATTCTTCTGATTGGTATATCCTTGGCCATAGGCTTCTTCACTAGCTCTTAGGAGGGTGGGAATAAGTATGTCAGAGAAATGCAAAATTTTAACTAATGAGGAAAATTTTTCCAAAAATTAAAGCATTTAAATCTAGGGGAAGAAAATAAATAATGTGTCTGTTTCAAATGACATAGCTGCAAAAAGAAGCATACCTCTTTTTATGTTTCGTGATTGGTGTTGGTATTGATGGTGGTGGTGGTGGTGATAGTGTTTGTACATTTGATTGATGTTGCTTTTATTTTGTTTTCAATCCATTGAATCACAGTACAGGTTTGTTACAATATAAGGAATTTAGCTTTATTGTCATAAAAATGCAAAGTTATAAATGCAACTGTTGAAAAACTTTCCTACTGAGTACTATGGCAATAGGTTTCATCCTACTTTTGCTAGAAGTAGCAACTTGCAATATAACATACTAGGGGCCTGGTGCACAAAATTCAGGCCCAGGTGGGGGTGGTCCCTCAGCTCGGCCTGCACCCTCTCACAATCTAGGACCCCTTGGGGAATGTCCTACTGCCAGTTTAGGATTGAGCCTAAACTGGTAGTCACACAGCCCTCTTGCAATCTGGGACCACTGGCTCCTAACTGCTCACCTGCCTGCCTGCCTGATCATCCCTAAATGCTTGCCTACCTGCCTGATCACCCTTAACTGCCTCTCCCTCAGCTCCCGCTGCAGTGGCTTAGTCCAGAAAGACATTCAGAAGGACGTCTGGAAGGTCTTTTGGCTGTCCAGTCTAATTACCATGTTATGCTTTTATTATTATAGATTATAGATACTTTATCTTTGTCCAGGTTATACCTCATGTCTTTTTCAATATGAAACATTACTTAAATCCTAGCTATTAACCTTCAAATATAGTACTTTTGCCAAATTTGTCCCAAAATATTCAATAGGATCATGGGTTTCATAGCATGCTCTGGAGTCCATTCCTTCAAAAAGTATAAAAGATACATATCTAAATTAATAAAAGAGTAATATTCAAATTGACCCTCACTCCATTACCCCTAAGCCATTACCACCAGCCAAGCCATGTCCACCAGCCAATCAGAGTGACTATATGCAAATTAACCCAGCCAAGATGGCAGCCGGCAACCACGGAGCTGGAACAAGCAGGAGGCTTGCCCCAGCGATGCAGGAAGCTAAGGTTCCTGTCTGCCTAGGCTGGCTCTGGCCTCCGCTCAAGGCAACAAAGTTTCAATTATTTCACTTATAGAAGATAAATCCCAGAGACCTGCTTCCAGCCTTGGGCTAAAGGAAGCACTGGGAGCCTGGGTTGTCAGAGGCAAATAGCCTTGGGCTGAAGGAAGCACTGGGAGCCTGGGTTGTCAGAGGCAAATAGCCTTGGGCTGAAGGAAGCACTGGGAGCCTGGGTTGTCAGGGGCAAATAGGCTGGCCAGGCATTCCAGCAGGTGGACATCCCTCAAGGAGTCCCAAACTGTGAGAGGGCACAGGCCAGGCTGAGGGACCCCACCCCCCAAGTGCACAAATTTTTGTGCACTGGGCCCCTAGTAATTCCATGAAATGTAGAGCTCACTATAAGATTATAAAGCCTTGCTTCCCATCTATCTTTAAGTTACTGTGTTTTTTGAAAAATTTCCTATAATAAAAAAAAAGAAAAAAAGAAAGAGAATATGCTTCCAGACCATATTTTTATTCTTTTCAGCTGATTTAAAATAATAGCTTGGTAAACATCTGTTGAATAAAATCTGACATTTCAGAAGAGACTTAAGCAAACAAATGCTGGAACTGTTATGAAATCACAAAACTGAGTAGAGAGCAAGTCTCCATTACCATTCTTTTACTTAAAATAAAAGGAAGTCTATTAACATGCAATTAACTATTTTTCTATCTATTAGCATGCAATTAACAAAGAACAACCAAGTATAATAAAAAATAATTATCTGGTCTTTTAGAGCTCACCCATGATTTATTTTCTTTTTGAGTAAAAAGTATATAAAACATGTTTAATATATGTGTGTAAATTTAGACACCAAGTGATTAAGCTTACAGATCTGTTGTATCAAATGAGATAATGCATTTGCAAATACATTGTTAACTTTGAAACATTGAAATAAATACTCAGTGTCACTGTTTTAAAAGATTAAAGCAAATGACCTAGAGTGAGCAAACTACATGTAATTAAGAAAAGGCACATGCCGTCTTTAGAACAAAATAGCATGCCCACCTATTTCTTACATTTTATTTTCACAGATTGCTAATTTTTTATAAAATAATCGTTAAAAACGTGTGGGTTCTCTAGCTAGTTATTAAGCAAATGTCATCCCCTGATATTGATCAAAAGAGACTGTTGAACTTGCTAAAGCAAAGCAAAAACAAAGACTTACATTTGTGTTGACAGCTTGTAGGTTTTATACAAAATCTGACTATTTTATATTAGCCTGAAGGTATACAACAAAGCAACAGCATTGGAAATAAAGTTCCAGGCACCCTAAAAACATAGTCACTTAGACATGCTTTAAGTGGGGTAAATGCTGAGGGACATGTGATATTACATATCCTGTCATCTTTGAATACCCCAGCAGCAGGGAGGGGGGATATTGCCTATCAGACACTTAATTATCTGCAATGTATATGCAAATACTCGGAGTTTGATGAAGTCTTTACATTTCACCTCTAAGCATCACATTAGTAATTCATGAATCCACAACTAATGTTTCAGTGGCATTCAGGCAGCAGTGAAAAATTAAGCAATAATGACTTCAAAGGTGGAAGAACCACAAAATAACTCTGTACCTTTGAGGTCATTTTTACCATTTGAGCACAAATTATATGCATGCACTTCATTGGCTTCCGCATTTGCAAAGCATTGCTAATGAATAGGGAGGTTATTTAGTAAATGGAGTGCAGGAGGTGGATACAGATAGCACACTGAATTGATTCTAAATATAAAAAGAAACACATTTATTGCTTTTAAATGGCCTCAAGTGCAAAATCCACAGATAAAAGAGATTTTCAGAAATTTCAGGGAATGCACCAAAGTTGTTCAATCAGCATGATCAACTTCAGGTGCTTGTTTTTTGTGAATCTTTCTTGGCTCGTTGGAACCCCTCCACCCCCCCAGCCTAGAGGAATATTTTTGAAAGTGCAGTCACACAACAAAAATTATGTCCTTTTTAGAACTGCTTAAAAGCAATTTTCCTTTAGCAGACTAAATTATACATCGATACATATTATCATAGTGTTAAAAATATATTTAAAATGACCTAGTAAAGCAAATCGACTCAGCCTTAACTATACAATTTCAAAATAATAAAAATGGTAAGAGGATTATTAATTTATAAAGTTTCCACTCTTTTAAAGTTTTGGAAGTCATTATGCAAAATGGTAAAGTGCTAAATGCAAAACTTAGTAATAGCATATTTTAAAAATATTCTGGATTAATTAGTGCAATGATCAGTCAGCAATCTGATACAGATTAATCTTTTAAGTAATGTAAATCTTTAACCTTTGCTTCCTTAGCTACATTGTCTTGTCACATAATAAAATATTCTAAATCAGCAAATACACAATGTCTAGGGACTAGGTATTTCAATGGATTATAATCAGATTTGAGTGTTCCAAAATATCAAATAATATTATTGTAAAAATAATAATAAAGAATTAACTTATTTTCCAAAGTATATCTAATATTAAATCTGCTAATTACTGCTACCCAATACAAATCAAATTACTATAATATAGTCAGATTTAAATCAGACTTAATATGGTTGTATGGTATTTTAATAGGACTAATAGGATATGCAATGAAATATTGAATATTGCTTAAAGCCAACAGCAGTCTAAAATATGTCCTGTAATAATTAAAATGTTAAAAATGTCTTTCATATATAGTTATCTTACACATAGAATGGCAGACAAGGGATCTGGGGGCCATTGTGGGACGTGCCAGGAAAGGGTGCGGAGGATGGGCAGAGACCCACCTCTGTCCCCACTGCAGCCTCATGGTCCAAAGTTTCTTTCAAGGTGCACAAATCTGTGCATTGGGCCCCTTGTGTGTGTATATATAGGCATGTGCACTTCCCCTTAGCTCTTCCCAGGTGCACTAGATTCTTGGGTTAATGTGCTCCACTGTCACCCATGTGGCTTATGGCCATGTGGGCTTCTGCACATGGACTAATAGATGTTTCTTAGCTTGGATGCTGAACTACTCCCAACTGTAACATGGAAAGGCGGCTCGGGACCCTGGCCTGCTCCTGGAACCAAGAATGCACCTTTTCCAGGACTAGCTTCTCTAAATAAATTGTGGTTCCACTATTTTTGTCTGCAACTTCATTCTTCTATTTTGCAAGACAATGAACTCTGACTCAACACCCCACCTTTTAGTTTCAATAAAAAGTGTAATGTTTAAGGATGATGGAACATCAGGTCAAAAAAATCTCTCAAAAAAATTTATTTTATGAGTCTTGCAACATGTTTTCAAAGAATAGTTTATTGATTTTTTAGAGAGAGAGGAAAGGAGAAGAAAGATGGATATGAGAGGATAATACCAAGTCTGAAAACAGGTATGTACCTTAACTTGGAATGGAACAAACCTGTGATCGCAGTGCACAGAATGAAACCCAACCAACTGAGCCACCATGGTCCCCAGGTCCTCTGTCTGCCAGCAGTCCCACTCCTGCCACTATGGCTGCTCCCACACACTCATGGCACCAACCCCATTCACACCTGCTGATGGTGCAGAGCGATTGGGGCCAGCGCCATCAGCGGGTGCAAGTGGAGGCTGCTGCCCTGATTGCCCCTCAGGAACAGGGGAAGGTGGAGAAGCCCTCAGGAGCAATCCAGGTTGGCAGCTGCCACTTGCACCCACTGACCCGAGTGATTGGGACAGGCGCCAGGCACCAGTAGTGGGTGTGAGTGGTGGCTCTGGTGCCAGCAATGGGTGCAAACAGGGATGGTGCTGGCAGCAAGTGTGAGTGCTGGGTAAGACTGCAGCACGTGGAAGCAAATAATTTTCAGTAACCACCAGAGGCTCGCCCCAGTGACAAAACTGGTGCCCTGCCTAAGTCTGGCACCCCCATTCACCTGCTCCACCAACCCACCGCAGGTGATGCCTGCCATTTTCCATGCTCTGCTACCTGCTGCAGACACCCTCCATGTTCTGCATGTGCACCCTGGTTGTCAGCTCACATCACAGTACCAGTTGTTCGGTTGTTTGGTTGTTTGCTTGTTCCACCATTTGGTCTATTTGCATATTAGTCTTTTATTATATAGGATGCTTATTAATTCCTGATTGGTCCTTTCAAAGAATTTTGCCTTAGCAACATCCTTGGGATTGGTTATAAGCCTCACTGTCTTGTGATTGGTTGTCTGCATGCTGCCTGTCTTTGCAGCAGTCATACATTTTAAAGTTCATGTCTGTCATGAGAGCCCTTCCTTCTCCACCCCATTGGGGTGTCTTAGTAACTCTGCCTAATTGGGTTCCCTGATTCAACTACCTCCACTCCCATGGTCCCACCCTTATCTACCTACCTTCTTTCTGTCTCCTCAGTATTAACTACCAAAAAGGACATGTTCTCATATATTGCCATTGTGTAACCATAAATATCAGAATTTCAACAATGATTCATTAATACCATGTAAACCTCAATCCCTATTAAAGAAGTTATCTCAGTAATGTTTTTTACAGCAGAAATACCTAATCCAGGATCACTCATTTCATTTGGCAGTCTCCATCCATTCAGAATATTTGATTAGTCTTTCTTTGACATGTATATTCTT